>AWOL01S0077724.1:3749-15109 GCA_000715115.1 Nicotiana otophora | reverse complement strand
GCCGAGGGTCTTTCGAAAACAGCCTCTCTACTCCTTCGGGGTAGGGGTAAGGTCTGCGTACATACTACCCTCCCCAGACCCCATTAATGGGATTCTACTGGGTTGTTGTTGTTGTTGTTGTTACTCGTCTCTCCTATAGTTTACCAGAAAACTAATCAAACTTGAATATATTAATGTCTGGCATGCAGTCTGATCCACTGAAATGAGCAAAACAGTAAGTCCCATCAATAACAGCTAGCACCTTTACAAAGAATATCAATCTTATCAAATTTGTCGAATAACCATATCTTATCATATAGATATAGTATGTACTAGGAAAAATATTAACATAACACTTGGAATAATTACTTTTATTTAAAAAATTGCATCATATAAGTATGTATATATGAAAGTGATAAATGAAAAGGAATAACTTTTAGAAATTATATCATATCTCTAGCGTTTTCTCCTCTTTACCTCAGCCAAAAAGAAACAAAGAAATAAATTAGTAAGCAAAATAGATGAGAATAAGATTGAATAAAGATCTTTTTGGGAAATAGAAGTTCTAGATATCCACTACTACTACTTGATAATGTGCCTATAGATTTTTCAACTTACGTAATCAAAAGAATAAAGTAAATAAAGATAGTCTGAAAGTGAAAGCATGATAGTCCCATTTTGCAAAGTGAAATCCACATCAACCAAACAATTTGATTGACTCTATTAAGTTGCGTAACCAATGCAATTGATAGAGAAATCATTCTCACCATGAGAATGGACAATGACACTATTGGCTCCAACCGAGAAATCTTTTCTCAATCAAGATATTAAGTGGTGTTGCGATAGACCAGTGAACTACTTATGGTGGTCCACTTATCTAGGGCTGCTTAATTTCTCGATTGCTATTAACATTTCCAACCCAATTTTATATGACGTCTCAGCTCGATTTGACTAGAGTGAATCATTGTTTTAGATTATCTTATGTTAGTACGTAACGTAGACGAAACTATGACCAAAATTATTAGCATTTCTCAATGTAGTTTACTTGACAGGAAGATATCCCTACTAGTATACATGTTAGAGTTCTAGCTAGTACATCCATTATATGATGCCCACAAGTGTCTTATGGCAATGCAAACATTACTCTCACTACTCCCTTCATTATATTTTGCTATGTTGCCCCTAAGATTACACGTCTAAGATACAAATAGTAAATCGAGATACCCATTCTATGACAAATTTGAACATTTCATCAATTTTTGTGCCATTAGTAGGTCTAGTCTTTCCGGCAATTGCAATGGCTTCTTTATTTCTTCATGTTTTAAAAAATAAAATTGTTTAGATTCGCCGGAACCCAGAACCCTTGCTTACAAGTTGAATCTTAATTAATCTCACAAGTAAGACCCACTTATATACCCTTGTTGTCATAATTATGCACCACTTATACACTAGAGGGGGTGAATAATATATCGACCGATCAAAATTTTCTATCATAATTTTACGTTTTTCTCATAATGTGGTTCTTAAACTGGTTCCTGTAATTTCTGCAACAAATAAATGCAAAAAGAAGACATAAATTTTACGTAAAAAAATCTCCTTGTTCAAGGGAGTAAAATCACAACCCAACTATGGGATTTTTCTCACAAATTTCACTAACAACAACGAGCAGTTTCAAGTTATAAAATATATTTATAACCTAATAGACTAAATCTAAGTCACTCAACATCCTGCAATTAATTTCTCAGTCTAGACAAAGATTGTCACTCAAGAGTTCTTACAAATAGCTTCTAATACAAGCAGAGAAAACCCCTATTACAAAATCAAGACAAACGAACTAAACTTGAATCAATCTCTCGAACTGTGTTCTTTAATTTATTTTGCTCTTGGTTCTCGAAAGTTGCTGCTCACAAGAAGGATGTCTCAGTTGTGTGTGTAGGTGCACAACCTCTGTAAAAATAAACTCGTACTATATATATGAATACATAATAGACGGCTATGAATAGAAGAGTGTTTACCAAGTTGCACCAAATCTCCTAACCCCAGCAAATAAAAGAAGTAAAAATATTTTCCTTCGATCTTCCAAAAACGTAAAATATACTTGCATAAGTACTTCCATAAATCTGGGCCTAAACTCAACCTATAAAGCTCTGCCAAGATTTTCTGATGTTATCACGTGGCTGCCAAGCATAGTATAAATAGATCCTTGTCGGGCGCAAAAGTGAATCCCTTTCTCGCTAGGACTCTTAGTTGTATAGGAACTACCAGTAGACCCAAGGTCTGAGATTCAGCAGGTGACATATTTGTTGATCATTAAAACTAGATTTCTAATAAATTTTTCCTTTTAATGATGATAAAGTAATGACACGAAACACCCCTTCAGCATATCAAAATCTGCAATTCATTTGCATTCACTTTCATCACACTTTCACCTGTTGGCATCATTGAAAAGATGAAATAAGGTTAATTGTCAGTTCATATTTGGCCTTGTTCAGTCCTCTTGAATTATTTTATTTCGTTCAACTTGGTTGTATAAGTTTTCCTTGATCAATTTTAATTTATTTTCAAGGGACTCTTAAATATTATGGATCTCACCTTTTTCCTTTAAATGGTGCTTCTTTTAAATTGTCATTTTCAAATTTGAATGCTTCAATTTCAGATTTTAAATAAAAGCATGTTTCTTAAGATTTTGTTTTTCCCTTTTTAGTTCAGACGTGCTGAACTCAATTTTGTGGCGTTCAAACTTAACAGTTGAATAATTTTTCTTTGTTAGCACTCAATCTTTCAATCTGATTAATTAAAGAGATCACCATGGCAGATAGTCTTTTCTTAGAAAAAAGATGAAGATTACCTTTAACACTAGGGATATTTACCTCCTTGTTTCCAGCTTCATACCGCGGACACAACATCTTTAGTGTTAATCTTTTCAGAATCAGTATTTATCAAGACCATTAGTGACATGTCTGAGTGAGTTTCTTCATACATTGCGAGCAGTCTTTCTTGGATGTCATTAGCAGGGTTGCATATAGAAATCCTATTTATCTCTCCAAGACTAAGAAAATTACAACTTAGCCTCAATATTTTTCTCCAACATCATCTTGTCATCAGCATTTAATTCCTCTTTCACTTTGGCAACTTTCTTTTCTTTGTTATCAATCTTTTCTTGCGTAAAAGGTCCCTGAGTCACAATCATCCATTGGTCAAAGTCCTCAGCTAGTAGAAAGGTTTTTATTTTATCCTTCCACCAACCAAAGTATTGTCCAGTGAACGGGGTGGACGATTTATTGGATCTCTCTCTAGCCAGGTTTGTTGGTCATCTTCTGCAGTCATAGAAAACAAGGACAATGGCTCATCTTTCTCTTCATCTTCATCTGGATTGTCATCATTGTCGTCTTCATATACATCCAGGAATGCTTGCTTCATGGCTTCCTCTGCAACCTTTATTTTAGTGAATTGAGCTTTTTTGTAACTAGAGCCAGGACCACGATCCTTCTTTAGGTCCTTCTTCTGTTTCTTGACATGCTCCTTTTCCTATTCAAATTTTTACTGTGGACAATCACTAACTATGTGGTCAAGCTTCCCATATTTATAACAGTCATTGAAGTTTGTCCTTTTTAAGGCCTTTGGCTTGCTAGGAACCTCTCTTTTTCCAGTTTCTTTGTATTTATCAAAAACCTCTTGAATAGTTTGGCAAATAAACTTATATCAATTTCTTCTTCTTCATCAGAACCCGTCTTCAGATGCCTTGAGTACTATCCTTTGTTCCTCATGGAGTCATCTTTCTTCAGCTCCATTTTTCTCATCTCATATGTTCTCAAATTTCCAACTAGTTCATCCAGGGTGATTGTACTCAATTCCTTTACCTTTTTAAGTGCAGTGACTTTGCTTTCCTATGAGGCAGAAAGTATTCTGAGAACTTCTCTCACCAATTCCTCGGAGGTTAATATCTTCCCAAGTGATCTCAACTTATTTATGATGATTGAGAACAATAACCATATCGTAGATTGGTTCAGAGTCTTTCATGGTGAAGAACTTAGAGTTCCTCTAAAGCATCTCAATTTTGGATTCCTTCACTTAGATGTTTCTTCATGTGCAGTTTGCAAGGTGTGCTAAATTTCCTTTGTATTAGTGCATGCAGAAAGTCAGTTGTACTTATTAGAACCCAAGCCACAAAGAAGTATCTTTTTGGCTTTGGCATTTTTCTCCATGAGTTTGCGATCGATGTCATTAAACTCATTTCTTTAGTTGGAAACTTCTCTTCCTACGGCATCAAGATTGATATGAATGTTTGGTCTGTCTAGAATAATTTTTTATAACTTGTAATCTTCAGCAGTTAAAGAAGTTCTCTCATAGCTTTCAACAGCTGAAGTACTTTTCATTGAACAAAGGTGGACGTGTGGTGGATTGACCCTTATCCATCACAAGTGGTGCACTCATCTTGTGAATCTCTCAAAGGTGTTAGCCTTGTAACTGAAGCCTGCTTTATTACCACTTGTTATAATTATGCCTTACTTATACACTAGAGGGGGTTGAATAGCATATCAACCGATTAGAATTTTCTACCATAATTTTTCGTTTTTCTCATAACATGGTTCTTACACTGGTTCTTATAATTCCTGCAACTAATAAATGTGAAAAATAAAGAAGACAAGAATTTTACATAGAAAACCTCCTTGCTCAAGGGAGTAAAAAATACGACCCAACTCATGAATCTTTTTCATAAATTTCACTATAAAAAATGAGCAGTTTTAGGTTATAAAACTCTTTTATAACCTAAGAGACTAAATCTAGCCACTCAACAGCCAACAATCAAACTGATCGTAGCTACTTGCTCTAAACTAATTTCTTAGTCTAGAATAAAAATTGTCGCTTGAGACCTCTTACAGATATCTTCTAATACAAGCAGAGTAAGATTACAATTCAAAACACCTATTACAAGATCAAAACAAATGAACTAAACTTGAATCAATATTTGGAATCGTGTTCTTCAATTTATCTTGCTTTTAGTTCTCGCAAAGTTGCTGCTCAATAGAAGGATCTCTCATGTGTGTGTAGATGCACAACCTCTACAAAAGAAATCGTACTATATATATGATTACATAATAGACGGCTAGGAATAGAAGAATGTTTATCAAGTTGCACCAAATCTCCTAACCCTAGCTAATAAAGGAAGTGAAAAGATTTTTCTTCGATCTTCCAAAAATATAAATTTACTTTAATAAGTACTTCCTTAAATCTTAGCCTAAACTCAACCCATAAAGCTCTACCAAGATTTTCTAATGTCATCACGTGGATGCCAGGTCAGCATAGTATAAATAGATCATTATCGGGTGCAAAAGTGAATCCCTTTCTGGCTAGGACTTTTAGTTGTACAGGAATCACCAGTAGACCCAAGGTCTGAGACTCCGCATGTGACATGTTTGTTGATCATCAAAACTAGATTTCCAACACTTGTTATAGTTATGCTATATCTCTCTTGAATCGTATGGCCAACTCCACTCTTTTTTCGTATTATAGATCCTAGTGTTGAGATTGATCCCTGATTTCATCGCTAACATGGGAGGCCCTTCGTATATATGTGAACCTCGCATCTTTCGTAGGGCATGAATTTAGTTGCTCTAGAGTGCTCCATCAAATCACAAGCAAGATTATGCAGCGGCGGAAATATCTTTGTCTAAGGAAAATCAATTGGCACCTAGAAAAATTATATTGTATAGATGAGTCAATTTTCTTTATATATATATATATGTCTGTATTTTATTTTTGTTGAATCTCCTTAACTTCTTTATATGTTACTTTTTATCTTTTAAGTCTCCTTCATAAAAATTCTGGCTCTGCCATTTACGTTTAGACGTGAGTTTCTTGCTAAAGTATTGACATTTGTGTACATATATAAGGTTATCTATTTTTATATTGGGACTAATAAAAATAACTCATTAGATAATTTGTCAGCTCGACCTAAAACTATACCTATTAATCGGGTCGGTCTGACCCGTTTACAACCCGGTTCAGCCCAGTACTGTAGCGTGGGAGCGGGCTGGGACGGTTGGGCGGGGAGCGGGTTTCAAACGAACAGTTTTTTGATACCGGTGCACCGTAACCCGCTAAGCCCGTTAACCCGTTAACGGGCTTACAGCCCGGTTCAGCCCGATTTTTAACGTTTTTTTTTTAATTTGTTTTTTTGACCGTTGCACGGTCAAATTCAAATATGATCGTTGGCCAACGGCCCTTTTTTGCAAAAATGACCATTTCGATCTACCCCTTAAGAAAATAGCCCCCACACCCCTAGTATTTGATAAATTACAATTTTAACCTTTTAAAAACTATAAATAGCCCCCCTTCTTCTTCATTTTTCCTCACAATTCACTCTCTTACTACTCTAATTCTCTCTTGATATTATTGATTATTGTTCTTAAATTCTCAATTACTTATTATTTCATGTTTTATCAAAAAAAATTATTTTAGCCATTACAAAATTATTATTATCAAATATCAAGTATTCAAGTGAAGTGTGGTATCAACTATCAAGTATCGATCTATCAATTGAAGTTTGTTTTTTGATATCAAATTTAGTGCGGCATTTGGAATCCCAGTATACTCATTCTATATCTTTCTCTTCTTTGGTGTACATTATTTTATTATTTATAATTATTAATTTAATTTACATAATGGATATATTTAGAGCAGCCAAAAAAGCGTGCACCAGTAGAGGTGGTAGTAAGAAAACTTCCAAAAGATCAAGAGGTGGTGCTTCTTCTTCTAGTAGCTTTACACATATTTCTGAAAGTTCACGTGAAAATTTAAATGTAGATTATGAGAGACATCAAGAAAATTATGGTATAGATGATGATTTAGATGATAATTTAGATGATATTCCATTTCCATCACCTGATAATCTTGAAACACCACCAGCTACACCTGGTAATGCTAGTCAAAATCAAAATATTAGGGGTGGAAGTCGTGGTAATACAAGTAGGCCTCCCCTCCCTATTAAGAAGAATCGAAGATTAAAAAGTAAGTGTTGGAATTTTTTTGACAGACTAGAAGAAGATAAAAATTATGTAAGACGTAGAATTTGTAAGGATATTTATAAACATGAGACCGGTAAGGGAGGGGGAACGGGTCAACTTCGTAGGCACATGGTAGACAACCATCCTCTTGATGGGGAAGAAGATGAGGAAGATGAGCAATAAAAACTTAACCCGGGTACTGGAGAGTTAATGGGTAAATACGATATTAAAAAAGATCGGGAAGAATTAGCTAAAATGATTGTTTTAGGTTGTTTACCTTTTAGTTTTGCTGCTTCACCATATCTTGTTACTTACATTCAAAGAATTTATAACCCTTTATTTAAAGGTATTCCTAGAAGTACTTGTAGAGCTGATATCTTTAGGCTTTTTGGACAATATCAAACATATATACGTTATTTGTTCGTCAATCTTTCTTGTAGAATTTCTCTTACTTCTGATATTGGTCGTGTTGTAAATGGAAATGATTATTTGACCGTTACACGCCATTGGATAAATGGTAATTTTGGTATGCAAAAACGTATTATTGCTTTTAAATATGATGAAGATCAAAGTCATACTGGTGTATTTATAAGTAATACCATCCATGAAGTTGCTATATTTTATAATCTTGCAGAAAAAGTTTTGTGTATGTCATTTGATTATGCTTCTAACAACAATGATGCTATTACAATATTAAAATTGCATCTACACCCACTACTTTCTGAAATATTTCATGTTAGATGTGCATGTCATATTTATAATTTGATTGTGAAGAGTGGCCCTGAATTATTTAGAGATGATATCACTTTAGTTAGAAGAGCTGTTGGTGTAATTCAAGGAAATAATAGAAGTGCTAGATTAAATTCATTTAAAGAAAAATGTGTACACTATGGACTAAGATCAAGACTCATGCCTGAAGAAATAGTTACTAGGTGGAATTATACTTATTTATTCTTAAAATGTTGTTATAAATATAGAATGCCTATAATTGAAGTTGCTAATTCTCATTGTACCGATCCTAGCCGTTTGTTAACATCTAGAACTTGGGGATATCATTGAAGATGTTGTAAAGTTTTTACAAAAATTTTATGTGGCTACACTTGAGTTTTCTGGCTCTTATTATCATACTATTGCAAATGGTTTAGTTCATATTGCTGAAATTTCTCTCTTATTACATAATTTGAAGAAGAAAGAAGGATATACTTCTGTTGTTGAATCTATGCTAGATGAGTTTAAAAAATATTTTTACCCAATTCCCCCTATTTACCTAATTGGTGCTATTTTAAACCTTTCTATCAAAATGGTCACTTGTCGCCAATTGATCACTGCTTTATATTCTTATATGGATATTGGACCAACTGAAACTCCTGATATTGACACTTGTATTTCTGATCTATACAAACATTTAAAAATATTATATAATTATTATGCTAACATTGTTGATGCTTCTTCTGCTGTAGATGCAAATATTCCTTCAAGTTCAGTTTCAACATCTGGGACCAGTGCTTTGGATGATAATGATGGTGTTGAAGATTATTTGATTTGGTCTACAATAGGGGAGCATCAATAAACCAGTAGCAGAAATATTGATGAACTTCAATTCTACTTGCAAAAGTTAGCAGAGTCCCGCACAAAGGAATTTCTACCACTGGGTTGGTGGAGGAGCAACTCAAATCAATTTCCTGTTCTTTCGGCCATGGCTCGAGACATGCTAAATATGTCGATTTCAACAGTCGCATCAGAGGGCGCATTTAGCCAAGCAAGGCAGCAACTAGGAGACACCCGTCATTCATTAGGTAGCAACGCTTTGGAAATTCTAGTGCGCTTCAGAGATTGGATAAAATCAGAACGACGAAATCAAGGGCGTGATGAGGTAGATGAAGGGGAGGACCAAGAAATTGGAGATATAATGGTTTATGGTTCTGATTCAACCAATGCCGGAAATCATGAACCTCATGTTGACATGGATAAACTTACAAAAATGATGCAAAGCATGTGATGTACTATTTTTTTTTTTTTTTTATAATTGTTGTAAACTTTTAATTTGCAAGTTCAAAAATAACAAAATCAAAAAAGAACTTGCAACTTAATTTGAAGTATTATATATTATTCAATAAAAATATCAAATGAAAGTATTCGGATCTTTATCCTTACATATTGCCTATTGGTCTTATTAAATAATTTTTTGTAGCCACTTACTTTCAAATTTCAATTTTAAAATTAAAAAATTCAAATTTTAAATTTTAAATTTTAAACTTCAAAATTTAATTCTTAGCCTTAAAAGTTTGCAAACACTTAAGTATCAATAACATTGAATAAAAAAAATAAAATTTACTTTAAAAAAAAAAACTCACGACCCGCTAACAACCCGCTAAGTCCGAACCCGGACGGACAAAAAAAAATTCAAAAAAGTACAGTCCGTTAATAGCCCGTAACATTAAACGGACGGACTAATTTTTTTTATGTCCAGCCCGTCCCAGGCCGCCCGTTAAACACCCATACCTAAAACCCAAGTTTGCTTTGTTGGTTTCAAAGTCAAGTTTTAAACCGCCACCTAGCAATAGCATCAACATGCGAGTTGCACACTAGAATGTAGTTATTGAGCCAATGGCAGTGATTGACAGGATAACACACAAGGAAATTATGGTCATTTTTTCTTGATGTAAACAGATTTTGTTTTTCTACTCAACCTAGCCTCCGGTCATTGTAGTATTACTAAATCAGCATAGAATATTATACTTTTCTGTCATATACTATACAAAACTTTTCTTTTCATTAAAACTAATATACAAGTACAAATATGGGAATTGGGACTTGTCTAGTATCCATGAAGAGAATCTAAGCTAGAACCTTTTCACAGACATGAATATTTTATTAACTCAAGATCAAAGGTCGCTTTCATGATAAGAACCAAGACACATGATTATATTATTAAATATTTGATAAAAAGTCGGCATGATAATTAAGAACTGTTCACTAGGACGTGACTTAATATTCTGGCAGTTGTCATGCTCATGGATCTCTAATATTTGTGAAATTGATGAGCAATGAAAAGCAAATCTATATATATATATATATATATATATATATATATTATAAAAGGATAGGTAAAAGCACATTATTAAGATAAGTGACATAATCACAAAAAGTCAACTGGCATTATTAAGACAAAATAAACTACCTTTTTAACTAATTTTTTTTTTAAAATTTTTAATTGATTGGTTACTCTATTTGAATTAATAAATATAGATATCTTATAATTAGCTATATTAAAAAAAAGAAAATAGAAAAAAAAATTACTCATTTAAATTGGGGAGTAGTTTCAAGTTGGAGCTTTAAAGTTATTTTAAAATTAAAAAATAATCTATATATAATAAAAGTAGAGGCAAAAGCAGACAAGTGGCATAACCACAAAAAGCCAAGTGGCATAATTAAGACAAAATAAACTACTTTTTTAACTAAAAAACCCTTTTTAAATTTTGAATTGATTAGTTACTCTATTGGAATTAATAAATATATATATATATATATATATATATCTTATAATTAGCTATATTAAAAAATGAAAATATAAAAAAAATAATTACCCATTCAAATTGGGGAGTAGTTTCAAGTTGGAGCTTTAAAGTCATTTTAAAATTAAAATACAAAAAATAAGAAAAAAAGTAAATTAACTACAATAAAAAAACAAAAATATTAATAATAAATAAAAAACTACCTATTCAAGTTGGGGAATTGTAACGACTCGACCGGTCGTTTCGAGAGTTATAACCCCGTTTTCCCATTCCTACTTCTTTTTGTGTTATTCAGCTATATTATGTTATATCGGGTTAGATGGTTCGAGTCCGGAAGGAACTAGGAGTGAAATGAGACACTTAGTCTCATAATTGAAAATTTTAAGTTAGAAAAGTGGACCGGATATGGACCTATGTGTAAACGACCTCGGATTTAAATTTTAATGATTTCAATAGCTCTGTATGGTGATTTTGGGCTTAGGAGCGTGTCCGGAATATTATTTGGAAGTCCGTAGAGGAATTAGGCTTGAAATGCCGAAAGTTTTATTTTTGAGAAGTTTGACCGGGGGTTGACTTTTTGATATCGGGGTCGGAATCCGATTCTGAAAATTGGACTACCTCTGTTATGTCATTTAGGACTTGTGTGCAAAATTTGAGGTCAATCGGACGTGATTTGATAGGTTCCGGAGTTGTTTGTAGAAATTAGAAATTTCAAAGTTCATTAGGCTTGAATTGGGATGTAATTCATGGTTTTAGCATTGTTTGAGGTAATTTGAGGATTCGACTAAATTCGTATGATGTTTTAGGACTTGTTGGTACATTTGGTTGAGGTCCCGAGGGCCTCGGGTGAGTTTCGAAT
>AWOL01S0077723.1:29125-61302 GCA_000715115.1 Nicotiana otophora | reverse complement strand
TATATATATATATATATATATATATATATTCATGAGATGAAATTATGTATTGCCCTTTTGGAGAAAAGTATTTAAAGATTAAATGATGTGTTACTCGTTTATGATTTAATNCGTGGTTGTTTTAACTAATGTTATGCTTTGTAAGTATTTTTAATGTGTATTTAGATCTTATATATATATATATATATATATATATATATTCATGAGATGAAATTATGTATTGCCCTTTTGGAGAAAAGTATTTAAAGATTAAATGATGTGTTACTCGTTTATGATTTAATTTGTGCTTCGATTGCCAACCATTTTACTCCATTTCTTGAAAAGAAATCCATTGTGTTTAAAGTCTTCATTCCTAATGAATTTAAAGTTGTAATTTACGGAATATTTTATATGTTTATGTTTATATTGATGATCCTTGAAAGTAAAGAAATGAAAGTGTGCAATATAAGATACGGCCACTGTGCCTTGGGATAAGGAGTCATAAGTATGGCCAAAAGAGCCAATAAAATTATAATGATGTTGTGAATGGTTGAAGGTAATATCGAGGCTATATATAGTGTGAAAGGTAATAAGGTGAATATAAAATATATTTGTGCTTTTTTGTTTTCCTTGTGTGCAAATCAAAAATATTTTTGGGAGTATCATTAGCAAACCGAGGAAGAGTGGGTCATAAGGCCCATGCCCGAAATTACACGTGCCGGTGTAGGGGTGGATTGTGATTATTCCCCTTGTTTAGAATGATATTGAAATGTTGATGTAATTATGATTATTCCCCTTAATTGGGATGAGATTGATATTAGCTGTGAATTGGAAAGTCAACCCACACGATATATGTGGAAAGGTAGCCTAGTTAATCGGGTGGAGATCGGACGCCATGTTGCGCATATGGTGGTACTACTCTTGGTAACATATTTCTTTCGCACCACATGTTAAACCACGTTGTTCGTGGGGAGATGGCCTAGCCGATCGGGCGTGATCGGACTCCATGTTAAGAACATAGTGGTATATCGGTGCTAATGATCTCCCAACTAAAAATATACAATATTTTTCGTATGTTGAAAATTGTTATATTTTAACTTGCCATTTTGATATCATTAATTGTTACTTTTTACTCCATGGTGTTTCACCTTCTGTTATTGGCGTTCTATTTCGAAAGAGAACATTTAGCTTTACATACTAGTACTATTCCACATGTACTAACGTCTCTTTTACTGGGGGCGCTGCATCTGTATGCAGGTAGTTCATTAGCGGGCATCTTTGGTACTCATTAGCAGTCACTCTCTATTAAGTAGGTTTTGGTGATCCCTACTCTATTCCGGGCTTTATTTCATTCGTCGTTGTATTTTGTGCTTTGAGGTATAGCCGAGGCCTTGTCGCCGGCACTTCCATTCTTCACTTCTGTTATACTTAGAGACTCCGTAGACAAGTTGTGGGTGGTATTCGATGTTGGAAATTGAACTAGAAATATTGGTATTTGGCAAACATATGTTTTATTACATCTATAAACTTGTAATATTTTGGGAATCATAAATGAATATCCTTTGAGTAATGGAAAACGAATGAGGAATACTTGATTTTTCTCATGTCTATCGCTTGCATCTAGCAGGCTTGCTCGGCCGGGGTATCTCGGTTGAGCGTTGATCGTACTCCCGAGATCGGGGCGTGACAAGATGTACCTGTGTTCCGGTTATAACTGCCTCTTGTTCTTGGTAGCTTTAGAATTATTAATCTGTTCGTGTATATTTCAAACAAATGATGTATTTATTTCAGACCAACTTTCTGAACTATAAATCTTAGAAGCTCATGATTTGTACTACGAGTCTTAGGATTTTTGTATAAAAATTCAGTTGTATTATCATTACTTCTCTTAGTAAATCTCATCTGAAATGGATTATTGTCAAATTGGCTTACCTAACGGGTTAGGTTAGGTGTCATCACGACTAGTTGAATTTTGGGTCGTGACAGCAAGTCGTCTTTATATCTATAGACTTGATTTTGCATTTCACTTTTGCACAAGAACATAGGTGGACCTCCACTAGGCTTTATACTTTCAGGTGTTGGGACTATCTGTCCAACTTCACATTTTTCAGGTGAAGTCAATCTTGATTATGTATTTTTTATTTTGTCCAATCATTTATCTGTCAACATTCTGTGACAGATTTGAGTTCAAGATCCTTGTCAATACTAATAATATTGAGCGCTACATTATATCAACAATATCATCAATGATCTTTTTACATCGGTTCCAAATATTACTAAATAAAGACATAACTTATCGAGATCTCCTTATCTCATTATTTTCAGGTACCCGAGACTCTCCTATGAGGTCTTATAAAGTGTTATGTCGTAGTGCTCTTATAGAGCATTTGTCTCCTTATTATGACCATTTTGATCATTTGCTCATCTCCTTCTTCAAAAAGTTTTGTCTTTGGAACCGATTGATCTATTGCGCTTTATGCGTGCCATAGATTTTGTCCATCATGGACTGTATTCTTATTTAGAGCATTAGCAGCTGAAATTTAGTACTTGGCCTTGGGTCAGCAAATATGTATGCAATATTTCACAAATGAATTATCATTTGAATTTCAAGTTCACATTTTCTTGTACGAGGATCTAGATGTACTCATAATAATTCATTCTATGTATTACTTTTTCAGCTGCTTATTTTCTCTCTCCTAATGTTAGGATTACCAACATATATCCCCAACCTTCTTTGGGAATCCATCTTTGTGCATTGTGGTGGAATAATAAATCATATAGCACATTCATATTTCTAGATGGAACTTATTTGGTTCCTGACCCTCAACCAATTTGTGATAGGGAGAATTTATCATAACTTGTTGGCTAGATGTGTACAAGTGCTGCTATATATTAAATAATACATCTCATACCAAATTTATTTTCGGGAGTTTTATTCTCATAACCAATTGTTTAGCAATAATTGAAGGCATACAATTTCTGCTAAACCAATTTGGATTTAAACCAACATTATCAAGATAAATCATTATAATTTATATTCTGGAACTGTGCTAAATTTGAGCAAGTAGTCTTGCAAAGGCCAAACTGCAAGTTGATAACAAACACACATGTGACCATATAATAGATGTATCTATTAAAATTATATAATAATAAATGGTCCACATGGCAAGTGACTGGGCCTATATATATATATATATATATATATATATATATATATATATCATCTTTTATTCGTTCTAAAAATCAAAGGATTCAATTCTAAATCTTAACTGGTATATCATAATAATAAGCAGCACAAGAGAATTCTTGAAGAATCTTCTACTTCTTCAATACATGCCAACCACTTTGGCTTATACATTTTAAATTCAAAAAGTTTCTTTTGAGACTTACTACAATATCAATGTCATGAATAATTTTATTCATCCGAGGAGTAACAAATTAGTTCTTCTGGAGCTTTTAATTGATCTTGTACTACAAGATCTTTCGTCACACTATTCATATGGTGAATGCCTCATTCACACAGAAAATCATATTATAATAAATTGTCATGGTCAAAGTCATCATAAGCAAAATTATTTCGTGCTTGAATTTTGCCTTTAATAACCTTTTATAAGGCATGCCAAAATATTTTTGACGTACCACATGTACGCGACCAATGACATATTCATGTAATCACACGGTAATATTCATTATCTTTCTTTCTGTCAAACCTTCCTTAGAGGTGAGTTGTGGTATGTATCCAATCATGCATTGCACATCTTTATTCATTATTTTTACACATATTGCTACATTCACCTTCAGGAATGAGTCTACATTTTTTAAATGTTTATCACAAGTCATATTTTTTTTCAAGGAATGGAGTATAATCGTTACGACGTACTTTATTATTTTTTCATACCAATTTGATGGCAAATATTGCTTTCACCTTTTGAAGGATATATTGAGAACCCTTATTGTTCTCCTTTTTATAATTACTACCATAATGACGATTATTATTTTGTTCCTTGCCACGACCATGCCAATTCATATGGCTACGATAATTATATTGTCTTCTTTCAGAATCATCATCAATATGGTGCACCAATACTTGAACTCGATGCATTTTTCTCAGAGTGTCGTAGGGACTTACCCCCGAGCATTTATGAAAATATCAATTATCACTCTTGTGGTCATAAGCAAAAACAAAATTAGTTATAAGAATATAATTACTTCTGCCGGTCATGTATATCATGAAACTGAATATAGTTCAAATATATTTTCTAATGCAAGATTTTTAATTTTAAATAACTATTGCTTGATAAATTCTAGGTACTGGTAAACCATCAACAAAGTAGTAACAACCATGTAGAAATCGATTAAGAAATTATTATGATTCATTGACAAATAAGCATTCACATCTGCCAACTACTATTTATCCTCTCATCTTCCAAATAAAATGAATCTTAAAATTCTCTTCTTTAAACAAGAGAGCCATCTTCAAAATTATTAATACATTTATAGGCTTTAAATTTTCAGCAAATAACTTGTAATAAATCATGATGGTATCTGACAAATATTATAGAACACATAAAAAACAATTCACTAGACAACTCTAAGTGTTTACACAATATATTAGTAGCCAAGTTAGATTTTCATGACATGTGAGAAACATATATACATGTCCAATACTTATTGAATGAATAAACACACTTGATCAAGTCATTTCAATCACACAGAAACATATCATTTTGTTTTAATATTATATCTGAATATAGATCTAAAAGAAATTGGTTAAATAAAATTACTAAGGTCATCTTCAGTTAAGAGGAGGTAACGAGTATTTCTACCAATTAAAAATCGTAGCAGATCTTTACAATATCTCTAACCAAATGCTTTCTGATATACATGTGAATAATGAATTATATTACTATGTAATTATTTCATGTCTACTAATTTCTTTTCTGTGACGACATAACAGCTACTATAAGAACTTGAATTATATAAAATATGTAACATGTATTAAGACATACCTGGAGGATATATGAAAATAAACCTTAAAATGGTAATGGAAATTAAAGGATTAGAGGTTCGTGCTGATAACGTGTTATGAAATAAAAGTAATATGACAAGAACTATATAATTAACTAGAAGTTAACATAAGAAGGGAATAATAATAATATTATAAGAGAGAATTTCTTCAATTTTCAATTGTACCAAATAGGTTCATCAGTGAACCTATTATAGAAATATTTCGTTGTTACAAAATCAATTCAAAACCTGTTATGAATACATAATCAATCAAAAACTTGTTACGGAGTACAGAACTAATCCAAAACTTGTTATGAATACAGAACCATTCCGAAACCTGTTATGGTAGACATCCATCGTTGCAAGTGAAACAGGATTTATAACGAAGGGCCATTTGTTCTTCTATTTTCCTCTACCCTGCTATTCAGGAGTCTAACACCAGTCCAAAATTGTTGCCAAAAGAAAAACTTAAACTGTTTCGCTAATCTATCTATTAACGAGTAAAAAGAGATGAATAGCTGTTTCGCTAATCAAAACTAGTGAATATAATAATTGCCTTATTAGAAACATGATCGATTCTAATATTTTCGCTTACCATTCCCTAATATTTTTAACGATGATCATTGTGTCTGTATTTGTCTCTCATGTGACTCAACTCATGTCAATATCTAACAAAAAGAGCATGTCTTTGGCCAAACTCCTGTCAACAGGCTGCCGTAGCTGTAAGCGAACCAATATGATTCATTTTCAAACCTCTAACTGAACTTGGTCACCGGGTAATGAATAGTCAAAAAATTAATTCCGTTAGTTAATAACCAAACAAATCTTTCATTCATAACCGACTGCCAAGCTATAACGGCCAATCTTTCATTCTAGTTTTAGAGTCCAATGTTGACTCTAAAACTAAGTGGGCGTTTGGACATAAGAACCGTAAAATTTCGGAAAAAAGTGAAATTTTTTTCCAAGTGAAAATGGTATTTGAAAACTAGAGTTGTGTTTGGACATAAATATAATTTTTTGTTATTTTTGAAGTTTTGTGATTGATATGAGTAAAAATTTTGTAAAAACAGCTTTTGGAATTTTTCAAATTTTTGAAAAATTTCAAAATTCATCTTCAAGTGAAAATTTGAAAATTTATGGTCAAACACTGATTTCGAAAAAAAAAGTAAAATTTTTTCGAAATAAGTAAAATTTTTCTTATGTCCAAACGGGCTCTAAATACTCCCTCCATAACATATTTTCAGACTTTCATTTGTCCTTTTTATTTGTCAGTCACCTTTGGTTGTGGCAAAAAGATTTTAAAAAGAAACAGTTATTCATTCTATAATATCAACTAAAAAGTGTGAGTTGAATAATGTACTTTTGAAAAACGGATTAAATATGGATAAAAATCATATTATCCGCTTAGAAAAATAAAAAATTAATGGATTTAACTTTTAAATTTGTAAAAATACAAATTAAGGTTATTCAAGCTTGGGAGATTAGGAATTCTTCCAAAAGTGATTATTTTCAAAAAGACATGAATATTATTTGCCGATTAACCCGTTTTCTATTCGCATTAAATATGAGTCGAATTGAATAATTTATTAGTTTTTGTATTACTCATTTTTTACCCGCCCATATTCGATCCAACCCGGCCATTGGCCCCCTTAGTCACCACCGAAAAATGTATTCCAAAATATGCATTAATTTTTCATTTTAATTTCACCCTTACTGCTCTAGCAGTATAATCATTAATGAAAGTCAAACACTCTTTTTTTACGATTGTACAAAACTTAAACATAAAAATGACCGAATAAAAATGAACAAAATTGAATCCTTTTCAAATCTTTCAATTTTAAGAAGAATTTCGTCCAAAGGATATGGAAAATTCACATTCAATTTTTTTTTTCATGTTTTTGGAGGGGTCTTTTTTTTTGGATAGCATTCTCAACATTCTTTTCTTATGAACATATTTTTTGCTCCTCAGTTTTTTCACATCCCTGCAAAATCAATTTTTTTTTGCAGAAGCAAGATGAATGCTATAAAAGTATCACCTAAAAAACTACTCCCTCCATTGCAGTTTATGTGAACTATTATTTTTTGGTAATTTTCTAAAAATATTTTATAACTATACAAATACTCTGAATTTCTTTTTGACCTGTTTAGGATCACAAATTTTAAAAATTTTAACTTTTTTTTAAAATTCGTGCTTATTCAAACAAGTTCACATAAATTGGAACGAAGGGAGTAACTACTAGACTATGATATCTCCGTTCACTCAATCTTGCTAATGCCAATGCGCTTAACAAAAGCATTCCTTATTGCTTCTGTGTGCATATTGACCCCTTTATCCTCAATCCCTGACATATAATTTTTAACTTCCTTATGTATCATATCTTGCAAAACTGCCAAAAATTCTGGGCTAAATAACTGTTTCTCCATAATTGAAGGACCAAAACTGTAATTCTCAATTACTGGAAGATTCTGGGGCATTAAGCCCGGAGCTGAAGATGGTGCGGGATCCGGTTCAGCTACTTGTGGGGTTACCCGACCCGTAACTTCATTGAATCCGGATCCGGGTAAAGAAAGACTCAGAGATGTTGGTGGGTCGGGTACTGAATGAGGTAAAACTCCACCGGGTCGGGCGGCAGGTCGATAAACATTTGATTGCGCAATCCCAGGAAAACCCGAATCGCTCAAGTCGGATCCAGATGGACTACCCGGATTCATTGATATTGTACCCCGCTCAATACTGGACGATCGCTTCAGCGGCTGCTGAGGAGTTTCGAATGACAAATCATCCGACGTGGAAGGATACTTTCGCTTAAGCGTCGAGTTCCAGTGGTTCTTTATGGCGTTATCGGTTCGACCCGATAAAAAACGGGCAATAGTAGCCCATTTATTACCGAGCCTAGCATGGGCTTTGAGAATAGTTTCATCTTCTTCAGCAGTAAAAGGGCGGTGCTCCACTTGAGGAGAAAGCTGGTTACACCAACGAAGCCTACAAGATTTTCCGGATCGACCCGGAATTGATTTACTTATAATAGACCAGTTTCTTGGCCCATGTTCTTCAACTAGCCTCTGCAATAACTCATCCTCTTCAGGACTCCATGGACCCTTGATCCGACCCGTTTCCTTAATCGCTTCCATCTAATTGTAAACAATCAACGACGAGCTTTGAGATACCGGAAATGGAGGATTCCGGTCACTATTACCGGCTAAGGGGTGTAGAATATGTAAAGTAAGGGTGGTTGTGGGGAGGCGGGCCTCACCGTTTACTTGGTAAAGACTTGGTGGGGGGAGATGGGGGGTATATATACGAGAAGGGGTTCGGGTAAGATCGGTTAGATGAGAGGAATAGACAGTTACTGAATACAGCTGGAATGGACACGCGTCAAATGATGAGCGATCAGTTTGGACAACTGTATATCATACTCGCACTACAAAAATCTCGGGATTGTAGGGAAAAACTTAACAGTGTTCACACTAAATTGATGTGTTTTTAAGTACTTTCAAGTAGAGTATTTAATTAAGACTAATAGTTGTAGTAAGTATAAAATAATTGTATTCACGCTAAATCAATAAATGTACAAGGAAAATAAAATCATAAGTTTTCAAATTCAAACTTTAGATTTTGGTAAATAAAGTTATTTGGTATATGTGCTAATAAAAGACATTAAATACCCAATAAAATAATCAAAGTAAATACAAGTTAGTTCGAACATCAAAAACAACAACAACAATAATGACGATCCAGTCGAATCCCACGAGTAGGTCTCGTTAGTTCGAACATGAGTGCCATATATTTACATATGTCCTAACTTAATTTGTCATTTTTTCTTGTAATTTAATTTATCATTTAGTATGAAAATATTGTGTAATTTGATGTAAAACTAATGTGGGTAAATTATCTTTTGTTGTTATATGATTACGGAAGAAATTCATATCACTGACCGTTTTAGAAGTTACAAAATTTGCGGAATGGAAGTGAAGAGTACGGTTAGAAGTAGATGGACTTTTGCTTAGCCGGATTTCCCTCCGTGTGCATTATACGCACGCTCTCTCTTGTTTTTATATGGTACACTTACCAAATTTTACAAAGTTAGTTATGTTATAAAACAATAAAAGAAAAAGAGTATTGCAGAGAAAAGTAGGGAGATATAATTTTTATTGGGATCAAATTCAATGAAATTGGACCCCTTTCCTCTATTTATAGGGAAAAAGTGACTTAGCCACCAAGTAAAATCTCTCTAAAATATAAACATTCACCTTAAATAAAACTTTATTTATAACACTCCCCCTTGAATGTCTATTCAACAGATAATATGCATCGTTAAAACCTTAACTAAAATAAAACACAATGGGAAAAAAATTCTATGAAAGGAAAAAAAATACATATGTTTAGAAATACGCCTTTTGGTTGCCTCGTTAAAGACCTTGCAAGAAAAACCCAATGGGACAAAATCTTTTTAAGGAAAAAAGAGTACAACGCGTATTAACTCCCCTTGATGAGAGCATCAATTCACATCCTTGAGCCTTCGCATTCTAATCTTGTGCACCATCTTCAAAATATAATTGATAGAGATTTGATACACAAATCAGTCATATTAACTTGAATGAACATCATTCTTGATAGATATATAATGTCTTCATAAAGTACCGTGGAATGGCTTTTTCAATATCTCCATAGAGGTAAAAAAATCTTCGCTATCACATTATCATGCTTATAGTTATAGCAAGATATATTTGTGCATAAAATGCACTGAGAATGTGGTACTTCAAGATCAAGAATTGTATATGCTTCAAGCAATTGAATCCTTCAGGGATTATCATATAAGTATAGTCAAATAAGCCATATAAATAGATTTTAGATTTATATCAAATTTTCATGTCATGCTAGACATATAAAATAGATAAAAGTGATTGCACACACCATTGACTTTATACTTTCAAGTTTTTGAACTACATGTCCAAAAGTACATGTCTTTCGTATGAAACCAATTCTATTTGAATTGTTTTCTAGATTTAAGATTCTCATATATATTTAACGTTATCATAGACGTAATCGACGAACATTTTATATCGATTCCAACAATCTGTTTTTTTTCTTCAAAAAGACATGGCATAGATATCTCTTCATTCATATTTTCAGGTACCTAAACCTCTCCTGAATTTTATGAAATATTATGTCATGTGATCTTCTAGATCACTTGCCACTTTATTATGATCATTTTGAACATTTTCTCATTTTCATTATCCAGAATTTTACTTGAAATCAATTTGTCTATATGCTTTAAGCATACCATAGTATTTGTTTTTCTATGACTTATTCTAATAGGAGCATTTGTAGTGAGAATATAGTTACTTTCTTTAGGTCAGCAAATGCGTATGACATGCTTTGCAATATATAGATGAATTATCTTTTTATGGACTTCAAATTCATATTATCTTATTCGAGGATCTATATGTACAAATGATAATTCATTCGACGTAACTTTTTTCTCAATTGTTTATCTTGTCTCTCCCTCATGTTAAAAAAACTAACTTGCTTCCACAACTTTGGATACACCTTTGTGCGTTATGGTGTTAATCAAAAGATACACCGCACATCAATAATTATAAGATGGAATTATTTGGTTCATAAGCCTGAACTACTTGTGAAGGAAGAATGTAATATACTTTCGTATATAACGTATATCAACTGATATAGATAATTTATTCTCATAAGCAATAGTTTAACTATTAAGTGGAGGTACTCAATAAATCATTTTGCTAAACCAGATGTGATGTAAATCAACTTATCAAGATGAACTGTCTTGAATAGAAAAATCTGAAAATTATGCTCTAAATTAAATTATTGAGTAAGTTACCCCACAAACACCAGGTTGCGGGTTAATAATAATCGCACATATAACCATCTCATAGATGCATCGTTATAATATTTACATGGCAGATGAATGGGCATATTCACCTTTGATAAATTTCATAATTCAAGGGATTCAATCCCAATTCTAGTTGGTATAATAATTGCGAGAACAAGTAACATAAGAGAATTCATAAAGAATCTTCTTCAACACTTACATATGTTAATTCTCATTTATTTTGCGCATCTAAATCAAGATCGCTCAATAGGCCATGCTTGATAAAATTATTTGTATTAGTAAGCTTCGGGTTTACATCATGACATGTGCAATCGTTAATTAAACTTCCTGTTTACCGTGACATAGGTTTTATATCAATAAACATCCAGTTTACTCTGTCATGTAATTTCACCATATTTTTTATTTGTGTAATACAAATCAGGCAATAAAGCGGGTAGTATTCATATATACATATTACCCCACTACAGTTGTAGTAATATAAAGATATTAAATTTTTATTATTTATAGTCTCAATATAACCAACAACTTTCACGAATACTTTAGAAACTCAATAAGTTTCTTTGAGACTTACTACAACACAAAATAGTATAATTGGCTCTTCCAGAGCTCTCAATTAATTTTGTACTACCACTAATTCATCAATATCTATATGGTGAATAAGCTTTTAAGGAGAAAGTTATACCATTATGGTCATGGTCAAACTAATATGCAAAATCTGTTTCTTGCATTACTGTTATCTTTTAATAATCATATTGCTACAAATATTTTTGGCATATAATAAGTACGTGACCAATGACCATTTATGCCATAATAATGACATTATCTTCTTATTTCCTCTCAAACCTCCTTCTAGAGGTGAGTATGGTATATACCACTAGCACGCTCATATTCTTCCAAAAATGAATATGTATTCATAAATCACATGTTGTCACATTCACATCATGAATAGACCATAATCATCTATATGTGCTTTACAAAATCTCATGTCAAATCGATGACAAATATTACTTTCACATAGTGAAGGATTATTTTGATAATACTTATTGTTCTCATTACCACAATGATGGCGATTATAATTTTGTCTATTGCCACGTCCACATCCATTGATTCATTCATGGTAATAATTTTGTCTTCTTTCAGACGTATCACATACTGCTATCGCATTCTCTTAAGGGAATGAGAATGAAGCAAATTAATGGGACGGGTTTCCACTTCTTGTGCTCACAATCTTACATGAATTTGATCATGGCAAGACATAAAAATTTTACCACTTCGGGTGGTTATAATTTCTTGCAAACTCTATTAGAGTTATAATCAAAGTTAATTGTCTTTGTTGTATTTAAAATTAAATTATATAATGTTAAGAATTTAAAAGAGAAAAATAAAGTAAAATACTTACCTTAAATCTAAAATTTAATCATGAAGGAAGTTCATGGAAGAGTTGACAATCATTATGCTCAATCCTAAAGCTTCTACTCAATTGGTTAGAGTTTTCGTGCTGATAATGTGTTATAAAACAATAAAAGAAAAAAAAGAGTATTGCAAAGAAAAGTAGGGAGAGAGAATTCTTATTGATTTGGGATCAATTACAATGGAATATGACCCCTCTATTTATAGGAAAAAAGTGACTTAGCCACCAAGTAAAATCTCTAAAATCTCTTTAAAATATAGACATTCACCTTAAATAAAACTCTATTTATAACAAGTTATTCTTTTTAGCAATAATCATTACTCTAAAACTGGGATTTACTCTAAAATTATCTTGGTAATTAATTACGCCTTTTTGTATCTCAAAACTGGGATTTAAACTTTTAAATTTACCGTTTATATATGTAATTTATTTATTTAATTGTAGGAGGATTGGGTGGTGAGTAGCTGGCACTACACGACAAAAGAAATTTGGCGAGGCCATGCTGTAAAACCTGACTCATCCTAATGTCCAGCGTGCCACAATCACGTGCATGTCACACGCGGCCACCTCAGTTTTTGAACTATTTTAAGTTGTAACTGATTCGGTTGTTTTCTCTTGCTTTTAAATAAGTATTGAAATCCAATTACATTTGTAACCACTTAACTATTTTCTCATGAGTTAGGAAGGAACATGCCACGCAAGTTATTGTCACCAAGTGGTTTGTTTCTCCACTTGTCCTAATTAATAAAATAACACTTCATGGAATTTAATAAGCATTAGCTGGTTTCTCAATAATGCAACCTTACTTAATTGTGTGATTAGTCTTTTATTGGAGCATTGAGACCTAACCTATAAATTGTCATGTTATTCGATATAATATTAATTAGAAGTGGACAGTTTCCCAAGTCAATCATAGACTTCCTAATATATGCTCACTCCGTTCATTTTTACTTGACACGTTTTGACTTTTTACGTCTCTTAAGAAATAATAATTGACATCATAATTTTACCACAATAACGTTATTAATTGATATTCAATAATTGAACTCAAATTCCCAAATAACTTCTGAAGAAAAAAAATACTCCAAACAACAAGAGAATAAAAGATGACTTTAGTGAACTTTTGTGTTTAACGAAGGGGGATAATGAAGAGTTCTCTGTAAATTCTAATATTGAGCATTGGAAAACGACAATTGACCATTATTTTGTTCAAGAAATATTGGTTACTGAATTAAGGATAAAATAGAAAAAAATTGTCTTCTTTTGATATGCGTAAAGTGACAAGTAAAACTGAAAATCTATTTTTAGTATACCTGTCAAGTAAAAGTGAACGGAGGGAGTAGATTCGGAATAGATGGATTGAGAACATTGCATAGTAAAAATTTATTTGCAAATTAAATTAGACCATTTTTATATTTTCAAGCCCAAGGTCCCTTTTATCTTAAGACCCAAACACATGCCATGTATCAAGTGACATGGCATGTCCAGTCAAACTCAAAACCAACAAGATGATGTCACTATTAAATGATGTGGCAATCCCAGTCCAAAATAGTGACCAATATCAGGAGTTGCAAGTGTCTAAAATGACATGTCTTGGCCGATTACATAGCTTATGTGATAAGTTTGATGACTCACCTGAGCTAATCAGAATCAAGCAGGAGAGTTTATATGTAGCTGGATTGTCCATCATCTACAACTATAAATAGAGAGGTTACATAACTCTCTGGAGACATTGAGAGTTCGAGAAGAGTATTCTGCAAATGGTGAAGGCATCCGCAAACAAAGAGATCAATCATCAAGTGCGTAGTTCTTCAACAAAGGAGTGATCAATGGAGTTTTCCTAGATATCAATCCGAAACAACGAAGTATTGCTCGGCGTTCTTGACAATTAAATATATCACAAGGAGGTTTGCAATTACATTCTAAAAGGACGCTTCTCAAGCCCTTGAATCACGGAGAACTTCAGAGAGGAGAATCAAGGGATACATAGAATTGTACTCATAAATATTTATCAATAAAATCTCTTTTTCTTCATATTATTTTTATTGCAGTTTATTTTCTGTACTACAAAAATTTATTGCGAACAAGTGTTCCTTAGAAATGGACTGATTTTAAATTTAGAATTCGAGATCACGATGAACATTTGGGAAGATTAGAAAGATCTATTTTGTTTCTAGTTACTTGATTATCATTTTTTTGTATAAGTGTATAAGGTAAAATATGCTATGACTCGTGGCCGTACGAGAAAGGGACACGTGGAACCTAAGACAGATGGATGGTTAAAGATCGAAGGCAACTGTTTCGTTTGTCACCGGAAAGAATAATACTCATAAAGATGTGATAAATGCTCTTTTTCCGATAGCATTTAATAGAGAATATTCCATGGCATTAAGAACAGTTACCAGTTACAAGAAATTTCCCATTTATGTTCACCGTTATATCTTCCTCAATGCCACTCATAAATGACATTAAAGTAGGGTGTGAGCACCTAATTGTTTACCATATTTATTTATTTATTTATTTATTTTATCACTTTTAGTACGTAAATAGTTTTCGAGTTTAATCTACATATTTTAGCTTTTATTTTATCTTTTATAGGTTTTATTTAAGAAAATTAAAAATTATAAAAGAGAGTCACATTTTTAATATAAGTTTTATCTTCATTTACAAAGAAAGAAAGAAACAATTCCCCAAAAAAAAAAGATATAGTTTTTCTTTAGTTTAGTGCAATTTTTAAATTTAGAGATTTTCGATAAATACATAAAGTATGTAGTAAGTTTACCTTTTTTATTTATTTTGCAGGAATAGTATTTTATTTTAGTATTTTTTATTCATCTTCTGTTTAAACAAAAAAGAGAACAAAAGAATTAGGAAGAGAACCAAACAAAAAACTACCACATGTCAAAGATTCCTCATATATCCTTAATACCAGATTTTGGCACAATTTCTCACTTGCACACTCCACACACGACACTCCTGACATTTTGAGAAATATGCTCTCAACAATACAGCCAGATCCTTTTTATTATTTCACTCCAACTAACCACCTTATAACTATAAATAAATAAAGACCTCAACTCGGGGAAGGACACGAAAAAAAACGAACCTGGAAAAACAGAGAGAGCGAAGGAACGAAAGAGCAGCGGCAATTTCTCCTTCTTCACCGAGTTGTAAAACCTCCATTATAGCCTATAAAACTCTAGGAAAACACCTTTGTTTGCACCCCAAAAATGTAGCAGCCTTCTCCCATAAGCTTTAATCAAACGCCAACTTTTTCTTTATCGATAAATCATCACAAAATCAGTCAAAACACCATCGAAAATCAGCTGAAAATCCATAGCAAAAACAGTCCAAAATGTGCCCTCCTCAGCCCAAAATAGCTGAAAATGTAGCCACGAAAACCCAGTTCGAAAACCAAACCAAAATATCATGAAATCCCAGCGTATCCGCCCTCACAACATCCTCTCTACAGGTCAGTGAAGGGGTCGAGTCCGTCGAGGTCGACGTGCTGAAGGTTCCTGTTGGTTGAGCTTGTTTGTTGCTCATTTTGGTCGCCGCCTTGTCCGGTCTGTTGGATTCATTCTCTCGAAGTTCTTATCCGGCACTTGTCTCTGCTGTACAACTTTGTTCTAGGAGTTTTCTTTATTCAATCAATTGGAAAATCAATTTTAGGCTTCACAAAAGGTCCAGTTCCTTAATTACTTTTACTTTTATATTATTCTATTAGTGAATAAATATTTTGTAGAAGTATTTTCTTTTTCTGTTTGAAAATTCTTGAATGTCGCCATATATTAATGTATGTTAGCATGCTTTAGAGATTATTGATTGTTGAATACAATTTGTCTCTTAAAATAAGTTAAGTTACTAAATGAGCTTACAGTTATTTACTTGGAGTTGGACATGGGATATTCGAATAATTGAGTTGCTTTTGTTTGTTTAATAACTTGAAAGGACGATGCCGTAGAAAATTTTGATGACAAAAGAAGTGATTTTTCGAAAAGAATGATTTCAGATTCTTGGGCCAAAAGAATTCTGTCATGGTCTATAATAATAAGCTAGCCTATTTTAATAGGTATGAAATTAACTCAAAAGATGGAATAGTTGGAAATATTTCTAAACGTAGATAACTTGTCAATACTCCCAATAGCTAGAACAACTTCACTTCTTCCACAATTTCATATCCATAAATCATAGCCTCACAACAATCTCAAATGTAGCGAAGAAACAAATCATTCAAATCGCTAGTATGCTTTAAGCACGTTCTTAATTAATCAACTATCGTGATTATGTATACGTTCGCGTGGCATAACCATGATTCCCAAAAATAAAATCCAAGTACACGTTCGCGTGACGTTGGCCAAAAACAATCTTAATAATTAATAAAACGTGATTAATTGTATACACGTACGCGTGACATGACTTTAGCACACTTAATAAAACGGATTTACGCACATGTAATCTGTTTCAAAGATAAGTTCATAATTAAAAGCGGCAAAAGGTGAAAACTCACATAGGTGTTAAAATACGTAATTAAATAATTAATTAAGCCAAGTATGATTAAGAGCGGCCTTGCTAAAATTACGGAATCCGGGAGTGACTCACACCTTCTCCCGGATTAACAGAATTTTTTACCCAGTCTTCTGTATTTCGTGGACTTTAAACATAGTCAATTTCCTCGATTTGGAATTTTAAAACAAACCGGTGACTTAGGACACCATAATAATTATTCCAAATAGCGACTCTAATTAAATAAATAATCTCATTTCGAATAATGTCACTTTAATTGAAAAGACTCTCTATTCTTCGGAAAAAGAAGGTGTGACAAAGGGCACGACCCTAGGGCCTAGATAGTCGTGTAATTAAATCGATCCTTGCCTTTTTTAATAACATGTTTTGATTGTTTTTGTCCTTAAAAAGATCATAAGATATGGCAGATAACACTGTTAAGGACATGCGCAACCCCGAGATTCAAGGGGATCAGCCTCATTCCGAGGATTCAATTAGTGACACCCATAATGAGGGGAATGATGCTACACTAGTGCATGACATGCAGTATCCTCGACATGTTCGGGGACCACTCTCGATGACCCCGATGGGGAGCATGTTGTCGACGCAATAAGGGTCTTGCAAGAGCAACATGAGATCATTCTAGGCCACCTCACATGACATGATACAATTATGACGGAGTTGAAGCAAGCATTGTCTGGAGCTTCAAATAATGCAAATAGACGAGATCCAATTTCTCCCGGGGTTCCCACGAATCAAACGACACGGAGGATCGACAACAACACTCCAGGGGTGAAATTGGCTCTGATGGGGCAGGGGGAACGGGTATAGCCTCAGCAATGAGAATGATCCTTTCAAGAATGAACTTTTATGATTCATGAGGGAAGTGAACGCCCGCATGGACCAGATCTCGGGCGCGCCACTAGTGCTGAAAGGTCCGGACTCGAAAATGTATACTCAATTATCATACAAGCCAAGTGCGGCATCAGAGTTAATCCCGAAGCGGTTTAAAATGCCTGAAGTGCCAAAGTATGACGGAACTTCAAACCCTCAGGTGCATATTAGCACCAACACAACGACGATAAAGGGAAATGATTTAGCCCCTCACGAAATTGAATCTGTGCAGCTGAAGAAATTTGGAGAAACCCTTATGAGGGGAGCCTTGACATGGTATTCGCTGTTACCCGAGAATTCCATAGATTCCTTTGAAATGCTTGTTGATTCTTTCATCAAGGCTCATGCCGGGGCAAGAAAATTATAGGCCCGAAAGGACGACATATTCAGGATTGCGTAAGGAGAGTCCGAGCTGCTACTAGAGTTCGTTACCAATTCTAGAATGAGAGAATGTTGCTCCCATATGTCCCATATGAATGGGTGACTGAGGCGTTCACCAAGTGATTGGATCCGAGGAGGTCAAACGCTTCCCGAAAATTTAAAGAAAACCTACTTGAGTTTCAAGCAACGACCTAGGAGGATGTCCACAACCGATATGAATCAAAAATAAGGGTAGAAGATGATTAGGTTAGTTTTTCGTCGTCAACCAAAGGACGAGAAAAGAACAATGAAAAATCAAAGGATGACTATAATGCGGACAAGCGGACTTCGAGGGGCCGGTTTTTTCCCTACGAACGAATTGAATACCGCAATAGAGGTTTCCGGGTAGCGAACAGGTTCACCATTGACAGGAGGACTGATCGTGGTCGAAATAATCGATCACTGCAGGATAAAGAAATGATAGGATCGCTAGATTATCCTTACCCAAAATTATCAGAATACAACTTCAACGTCAGTATAGTGGAGTTGGTATCGTCCATGAGAAATACTAAAGAAGCACGGTTCCCAAAACCGATGAGATCTGATTCCAGCCAGAGGGATCCCAACTTGTGGTGTGAATACCACAGGACGAATGGCCATCGGATAGGGGACTGTCGACATCTCCAGAAATAAGTGGCAACATTACTAAAGAATGGTCACCTTAGAGAATTCTTGACTGACCGAGCTAAGAACAATTATGGTCGTAACCGAGACAACATGAAACCCTCGAAAGCAGGAGAAAATCCCCCGCATCAAACAATCAACATAATCTTCGGAGGGAACAAGATTAATGGGGCCACCTTTTTAGCAGCAAAGAAGATGAAAGTATCAATAACGCATAGCAAAAGGCTTCGGGAAGACGATATCACTTTTATGGAGGAGGAAACAGACGTATTGTTGCTACCACACAACGACACACTAGTAATTTCTTTAAATGTGCTAGATTTTAAGATTAAATGTGTTCTAGTGGATCCAGGGAGTTTGGATAATATAATACAATGGACGGTATTAAAGCAAGCTAAACTCATCGGAAGCATTATTCCGGCCACAAAGCTCCTCGCTGGATTCAACCTCGCAAGTGTGACAACTTGGGGAGAAATTTTATTACTCACGAACGCTGAAGGAGTAATGAAAACAACTCTTTTTGAAGTGGTAGATAGTGATATGGGATACAACATCATTCTAGGAAGGCCATGGTTGCACGAGATGAAAGTCTTACCATCAACGTACCATCAATTGTTGAAGTTTCCAATGCCCGAGGGAATTAAGCAGATAAATGGTGACCAACCGGCGACAAGGGAGATGAATGCAATTTCGGTCTCCAGTAGCAAAGGAAAGGAACACGTAGCATAGCAATTATAAGGATCGATACCTACTCCTGAACTAGATGAAGTTAGCCAGGCATCGGAAAATTATCAGGTGCTGAGATATTTCCAAGTTCCAGAAGAGACCGATGCAACGAAGTCCACAGCAGAAGAGATGGAGCAAGTGGCATTGTTCGAAGAATTCCTAGAAAGGAAATTCCACTTGGGGTCAGGACTGCACCCAGAACTTAGATCTGATCTCATTAAATTCCTTAAATCTAATGCCGATTATTTTGCATAGTAGCATGAAGATATGATAGGCATCCCGACAGAGGTAGTCGTACACAAGTTAAGCTTGAATCCTAACATACCTCCGGTAAGACAAAAGAACGCTGAAGCCAGGAATAAATTCGTCAAAGAAGAGGTAACCCGCTTACTTAATATCGGTTCGATCCGAGAGGTAAGATATCCAGACTGGTTAGTTAATATAGTAGTAGTTCCTAAGAAAAATAATAAGTTTCGCATGTGTGTAGATTATAAAGATCTTACCAAGGCGTGCCCGAAAGACTCGTTCCCATTGCCAAATATCGATCAAATAATTGATGCTACGGTCGGGCACGACTTAATGAGTTTTATCGATGCTTATTCCGGGTATAACCAAATTAAGATGAACCCGGAATGTTGGGAAAAAACTTTGTTTATAACAAATTTTGGTATATATTGTTATAATGTGATGCCCTTCGAGTTGAAAAACGCCGGAGCCACTTATCAGCGACTCGTGAACAAGATAATAGAAAATCAAATAGGAAAAACTATGGAAGTCTTTATAGATGATATGCTCGTTAAATCTTCAAATGCAGGTGATCATCTTAAACATCTGCAAGAAACTTTCGATATCATAAGGAAGCATAATATGAAACTTAATCCCGAGAAATATGCGTTCGGGGTCAGTTCTGGTAAGTTTCTGGGATTTATGGTATCCCAAAGAGGGGTTGAGGTAAACTCCGATAAGATCAAGGCCATAAAAGATATCCCGAACCAAATATCAAATGTGAAGGAAGTACAAAGGCTTACTGGGAGATTGGCTGCTTTGAGCAGATTCATTTCCCGGCCGTCAGAAAAGCGTCATCATTTCTTTGCACTACTCAAAAAAGAAAAATAGTTTCGAATGGACCCCGGAGTGCCATCATGCTTTGAGGGATTTAAAGAAGTACTTGTCAAGCCCTCCATTATTTTCAAAGCCAAAAGAAGGGGAAACGTTGTTGGTTTACCTCGCGGTCACAGAAGTTACGGTAAGTGCGGTTTTAGTCTGAGAGGACGAAAGTACGCAATCTCCCATTTATTATGTTAGTAAAATTTTAACAGTCATGTAGTCGCTGCTCGGAAGTTAAGGTCCTACTTCCAATGCCACCCAATAGCCGTGGTGTCTACTTTCCCTTTGCGGATATCCCCTATAAACCACGATCTCTCGGGTAGATTGACCAAATAGGCCGTTGAAATGAGTGATTTTGACATAAAGTATAAGTCGAGGACTGCAATGAAGTCGCAAGTCTTGGCTGACTTCGTGGCTAATTTCAGTCCAGGATTATTGCTTCTAGTAACCACGAAAGTAGTAATGGTGTCGGAATCGGCATCAGTGGTTTGGACCTTATTTACAAACGAAGCTTCCAACGTAAAAGGGTCCGGTCTCGATATAGTATTAATCACGCCTTGGGGGGAAACCCTAAGGCAAGCCATCAAGACGGTCCATTTAACTAACAATGAAGCAGATTATGAAGCTTTGATTGCAGGGCTCGAGTTGGCCTGGGGACTTGACTCCGAGATCATTGAAATCAAATGCGACTCACAGCTGGTGGTAAATCAGGTCTACGGGATCTTCGAGACCAAAGAGGAGCGCATGTAACAATACTTGGTAAAGGTTCAAGCTCTGCTGGCGCGATTCCGAGAGTGCTAAATTACTCATTATCCCAAGGGAAGAAAACGCAGAAGCAAACACATTGACAAACCTAGGACTATCAACAGAAATAAAGGGATCGGAATCCAGGATGATAGTACAATTGATGAACTCAGTCCTAGATACAAATGCTTAATACGAGGTGAATTCAAATAATCTGCTCTGGGACTGGAGGAATAAAATTATTGATTATCTCGAAAATGGGAAACTACCTGAAGACCCCAAAATATCCCAGGCACTGCGCGCTAAAGCAGTGTGATATAGCTCCAAGGGAGGCTAATTGTACAGAAAATCTTTTCAAGGCCCACTGGCCAGATGCTTAGGAGCGTCCGAAGCTAACTATGTCATGGGAGAGGTTCATGAAGGGATATGTGGCAACCACTCGGGCACAGATTCCTTAGTGCTAAAGTTAGTAAGGGCAGGATATTAGTGGCCCTGCATGGAGCAATATGCTAAGGACTTCGTACAAATATGTGATAAGTGTCAACGTTGCACGCCACTAGTGCATCAACCGACAGAACCCTTACATTTGGTCATATCTCCTTGGCCGTTGATGAAATGGGGGATGGACATCGTCGGACCACTACTACCGGCTACCTGAAAGATAAGATTTCTTTTAATTTTGACTGACTATTTTTCTAAGTGGGTGGAAGCAGGCCCTTATAAGAAAATCAAAGAACGCAAAGAGGTGGATTTCTTATGAAAAATATAATTTGTAGGTTCGGAATACCAAAAGAAATAGCATGCGACAATGGGCCACGGTTTATCGGCGTAAAAATTACAAAGTACCTCCATGATTTAAAAATAAAGAGGATCACATCCTCACCCTATCATCCAAGTACAAATGGTCAAGAGGAGGCGACGAACAAAGTGATTATTTAAAACCTTAAGAAAATATTGGAAGCTGCTAAAGGAAACTGGCTGAGGAATTACCCGGAGTTCTATGAGCATACCTAACTACGGCCAAGTCGAGCACAGGGGAAACTACTTTTTCTCTCATGTACAGTGCATAAACATTAATCCCGATGGAAGTAGGAGAATCCACCTTGAGATAATTCCAGAAAGATGAGGAATCGAACAACGAAGTAATGCTAGTCAACTTGGAACTGCTCGATGAACATAGGAACTTGGCACATGTAAGAATGGTAGCTCAAAAGCAGAGAATAGAGCGGTATTATAATCGAAGAGCCAACCTCCACTATTTCAAAGTAGGAGATTTAGGCCTAAGGAAAGTAACTCACAACACCCGGGAGCTCAACGCGGGGAAGCTAGGTCTAATATGGGAAGGCCCCTACCGAGTTTCAGCTATCTCCGGAAAAGGTTCATACGAGTTGAAAAACCAAAATAGAGAAAATTTGCCCAGAAATTGGAATGTGTCACACCTCAAAAGATATTATTATTGATGAACATTATCCTATCAGAAAGTACGTGTTGTACTCTTTTTCCCTTAGTTTAGTTTTTGTCCCAATTGAATTTTTCTGGCAAGGTTTTTAATGAGGTAGCAACAGAAAGTATACTACGAAGACAGCAACAATAAGACCTTTATTAGCAAGGCACAAAAGCAAAGATCCACTTGGGGATGATTAGACAATCTTTTTCTTTATAGCATATCCCCACCAGGAAGTTAATTTGCTATTGAGCAAAGGTTAACCGATCGTTCACAAGCACAAACCACTAGAGAGTTGTTAGATAGTACTTTGCTCAATAGCATAAGTTTCTATGGGGAAGTAAATTGTGTTACCAAGTTAAGGATTATCTAGCAATGCATTAGTGAAATCTTCTACGATGCAAGACTTCCCGTGTTCCAATTCGCACTCTTCGCATTCGAACACTGATAGGAATGATATGAGGATACGACAATAATGATCTCCACATCGACCGGGAAATGAAAAACCAAAAATATAATTACATCATCGAGATTGGTGATTCTGCGGTCAGCCCCGTAGAAATAAGTTGTACAAGTTAGCCACAAGTAATGGAAATTTCTTTTCAGCATAGCAAATGCTTATGTATTTTTTTAAAAAAGAAGGAATGAAATGAAATCCTTTTGTTTTTATCTTATTTCTTGTCTGAACGATGAATTAATATTGTCATTTCAAAGTTAAACAAGTACTTCAAATTCTACTGTCATAATGAACAGAAGACGTCCTCTTCAAGAGAGCCATAAATATAAGAGGGCTCTCTCTTATAAAAACCCTCACGTTAAAGGATTAGTTCCGGAAGAATTTATGCCCGGAATAAAAAATGCCTTCGGAAAAAAATACACCCGAAGCTGTATATGAAAAGATACAAAAAGTAAACTTGCGCAAATATTTATCAAAACTCTCACGAAAAAGGGCTGACGCCCAGAGCCAAAAATGCTTTCGGGGAGAATACACCCAAAAGTTCACATAATAAGACGCAAAAAAGTTTGCGCAAAATTCTTAAAGAAAATGCAAAGATTAAAGACTTACATAAATATTCTAACGATAAGAAGACTCAAACAATACTTGAGCAAACGATATTTGTATTTACAAAAACATGTCAAAATGGCACATGTACGAGAGCACTACAACATTTAAGGCCTCCAGCCATCCCCGAAAAGTGTGGCCTAAGATGTCAAGAAGTGTAGTATTTGATCAAAGGCAACACTTTACGCCTTTAGGCTACGCTTTTACGGGGGTGGCCTAAAGAACCGTAACCTTTTACCTATGGCCACGCTTATTACGAGTCGCCTTAGAAGCCACGCTTCAAAAGTGTGGCCAATGCGGTAAAAAAGCTACGCTTATATTTTCTCTTATAGCCACGCTTTTATGACGTAAAGTTACATGTTTGAAGTGTGGTCTTGGGTTCCTTATAGACCACACTTTTAAAGCGTGGCTTCTAAAGCAACAATTATCAATCATAGCGCCAAATTGCCTGTCCCTATGGCTACATTTTCTAAACGTGGCAATTTTGTATACGCTTTAAAATTATTTTTTAAATATTTATATTTGCCACAATTGTGTGGTTAAGAAATTTTAGTTACCTACAATAAATTATGTATTCACATTTGTTTCAAGCATATACATTATGGTCTCAAACATTAAATAAGATAATAAGTAACACAATAAAATAGGTCAAATGCATATACTTGAAATAGAATTGAACAAAGAAATATAATTTGTGTAGTATTGCCCAAACTAATAAAGCACTACTTCAAGTTCACTATCAATAAATGCTACAAAACAAAATTTATTCGTATAAGTATCAATAATAATAAACATCACAATTCTTCAAAAAGTCTTCCCCATTCACTTCAATAGGTCAAATTGATTTATAGCCACCACTTCCAGTTGCATCACCCGTATTTTTCTACACATTTAAAATAAAATAAAAAATTAGAAAAAAACCTACATATAGTATGCAGAGAACTTTGCCTAGATAAGCCACAAAGTCAATACGAAAGCATATACATAATAGTAGTATGTAGATCTGAAAAAGACAAGAATCATTGAATATCTTCGTAAGCTTGCATAAACAGAGTCTCAAACCCAATCAACAAACTAATAAGGTATCTATAACACTGAGAAAAAGAATCAAACTGCTTACAGTATACACATGAAATAGTCAAAGTTGTCAGTTTATACCACTGCAAACCATTCATCAAAACTAATTGAAATGCATTGAGAAAATTTGATAGTAATCTGGACTCCAGTTTAAGTAGACCTAATAGTACCTTCAGAACACACAGACACACAAAAAATGTGTGATCAAGAAGTTCTCTGTATTGGAAAATATTATAACAACTGATGTTAGGTTTCCAATCAAAAATCTCCACTATAATATTAGGCAAAGTCATCTTACCACTGTCAAATGTAGTTACTAAAAATACTTCTTTTTATCCTTCTACGTGGAAGCCATATCTCGCACAAAGCTGCTAGCCCAACTAGAGGAATCCAAGGATAATTTGAGAATCGGTTGTTGAAAACGTGGAATGGCTATTGACAACCACAAAGAAATGATATGTGCATGAATCCTATCACAGGATTCACAACATACCATCTTCATGTAGCCTTAATTCTTCTTCAGCTAAATGATAAATGTTCTCTAACAGACCTTAGAGCTTTTCTGCGTTTTTCACCTTTGATAACACTAATTGTCCATAAGACAATAAAATTGACTGATCCTCAATGAAAGTAGTCCTAATGTTTTAATCTATGATAATTTGCTCCAAAACGACTATAGATAAGCAAATTTTTTGTACAAGAAGAGGTGCATGTATCAAATTCAAGAAGCTTTTCGATATTCAATTTAAAATATCAAGCCATTTCATACAACTTTTTATAGTCCTCTTCACCTCTTTGTACTATTAGCATATATATACTAACAATCTAACTCTACATACCAATAAATGGGAGAAAGAAACAGATATAGAAAACAAGTTAAAGTACATGATTAATTCCATGATTTGAAAATACAAAAAAGCAAATCAAGTAGCTAAAAGTGAGTAAAAGACTTAATCTTTTTCCAGATTATAGGTTCAAAACATCATATATATCACAACCATGTTATTATTTAACACAACCATCAAAAGCAAATAGTTTACCTTCTAAAAAAAAGTAAATAATTTAGAAAAGCATAGTCTTGTAAGTTAACCTGAGGTATTTTTCGAGAGTGTGAAATATAAATACCTTTTCAAGACTCGGAGCATGAGTTGAGCCAGAAGAATGTGGTAGATTTTGGCCTCTCATAGCTCGTGCACTACTTGCATTAACATGTGAATGAAGATTAGATCTGGCACACCCTTGTATATCATGAATATCCAGTCCAGAGTTATTTTATACCAACTGAATAAAAACGTTTCACATTTCTTCTGTCATCATTTTCTTCATTTATTCCTTCAGAGAAATCATTTCATTAGCATGATTTTGTTTAAGCTTGTTGATTTCCTTATCTTTTTTCAGAGAACTTATCGTGATCGATCTACCATAGCATCTAATCCGACCAGGCTGCTCCTTTTCAAACACAACGCTAAATGCATCATCTGGTGTTTCTCCAGAACTTTGATAATTTTGAAGTTCAGACTGTCAAAAAAATATATTATTGAACATCACTTACAAGTCAAGATAGAATGAACACTAAAATAAATTTCAACAAGTCAGGTTAGATTAATGTTCTTTATGTGAAAATCCCTTCAATCGAACAGAAGAAACACACAACAAAATAACAATGAACATAAGAAAATAATGACCACAGAAGGTTCGCAGAGGAAAAGGGTTATGAGCTTGTTGTATTCCTTCAGTGATCTTGCAACAACTACAGTTTTATAGAGAAAAAGCGTCAGCAAGCTCATAACCCTGTTTCTCTACAAGTTTATAGTAAAAATTATTTAAAACTTACTAAAAACATCGTTAAAGGAGAAAATTATTTCACTACTAGAATAAACAGTGTTATATAAATAGAACAAAGAGGAGTTATTAAATAAATAAAAAAATAAGTTTGATAATGATCCCTCTACAGGCATACTCAGAACTATGCAAATTAGTAAAAAACAGCTAAATGCCTAGAAACCTAAAAAACTTACACCTGTTTCACTCAGTCATGTTTCAATCTGTTTGCTTTAAACTCGATTCTCGCATTTGTGATGATCCAAAATGTCATCTTTAAATTTAATAAATAATTATGTATTTTAAGATCTCAAAAAGCATCATTTATCATTCTTCGACTTGCTTACGTAGTCCGTATAATTTTTCGGAAAGCTTTTATGTGAAAAATAGATTAAAATGTGAAATAGAGCCTTAAAACTCAACTAAGTTGACTTTGGTCAATATTTTAAGCAAACGGATCCAGATCAGTATTTTGACAATTTCGGTAGACCTATATCGTGATTTAGGACTTGGGCGTATGCCCGAAATCGAATTTCGAGGTCCCTAGCCCGAGATACGGAATTTTGCTGAAAAATTAAAAGCGTGAAAGTTTAATGATTTCTAAGAAATTACTGATGTTGGATTTATTGACCTCGGGTCCGTATTTTAGTTTCAGAGCTCGGTATAGGTCCACTATAATATTTATGATTTGTCTGCCGAATTTGGTGAGAATCGGAGTTGATTTGATATGATTCGGACGTCCGATTGTAAAAATATAAGTTTTAAAGTTTTCTTAAAAATTTCCTTTGAATTGGTGTCCGATTCGTAGTTCTTGGTATTATTTTGGTGATTTGATCGTGCGAGCAAGTTCGTATGATGTTTTAGGACTTGGGTGCATGTTTGGTTTGGAGCCCCGAGAGTTCGGGCTGGTTTCGGGTGGTTAACGAATCATTTTTGGACTTGAGGAAACTGCAGAAACCTGCTTCTGGTTTCCTTGTTCGCGTTCGCGAGGGGAGTCTTGAGTTCGCGAAGAGCAAATTGGGACTGACATATTTTGTGTTTCGCGTTCTCGACAGAGAGAACGCGTTTGCGAAGGCTTGAGGTGCGGAGCTTCGCGTTCGCGATCGAAGCCTCGCGTTTGCGAAGGGAAAGGGGCTGGCCAGGACAATTGCCTTCGCGTTCGCGAAGGCCAAGCCAGGAAAGCTTCGTGTTCGCGAAGAGTAAAATTGGACAGCACAAATTTGTGCTTCGCGAAAGCAAGGCACTAATCGCGTTCGCGAAAGGTAAAAATCTCAGAAACAGAACTTAAGTTCTGGAAATGGGGTTTCGACCCATTTTCAACTATTTTCCATTTTTGCGCTCGGGTAAGGTGAAGTTTGGGTGCTTTTTACGGAAAAACATTGGGGTAAGTGTTCCTAAAATCCTATATTGATTATATTTCATGATTTCATACTCATTTATATCATGAATCCGTGAATTTATGGAAACAAAATCAGATTTTTATAAAATCTTCCAAAAATAAAAGTTTAAGATTCTAAGGTCCATTTGACATCGGAATTGGATAATTTTTGTATTGTTGGACTCGTCTCGGACTGGGTGTTCGCATTTCGTAAGTTTTTCTGGGATTTGAGACGTGGGTTCCACTGCCGAATATTTTAATAAATTTCGGATTTTTATCCGAAAAATTTGTAAATTCATATTGAATTAATTCATATGATTCGTATTGTGTATATCGAATTGTTTGTGAATAGATTTGAAGCTTTTGGAGACAAATTTAAAAGGAAAAGTTGTGATCGAATAATTGCTTGGAATTTGCAAAGCGAGGTAAGTGTCGTGATTAACCTTGACTTGAGGGAATAGAACCCTTAAATTATTTGTTATGTGAAATGCATGTGAACGACGTATAGACGAGGTGACGAGTGTCTTTACGTCGTCAAATTAATTATTTGCCTGCTTACTTGAAAAATTATAAATTATTTTAAAATTATAAATTAATTATTATAATAATTGTTTATCTCCTATTCTTTGTCAAATATTAATTCTTGAATTCCTGCATTAATTGTTACATGGTATTTGAATTATGTATTTTAATTAGTATTTGACATTTAGTATATTAAATATTAAACTGCCTATTTTCTCTATGATTTCCATAATAATTTGCTATTTGTCATTGTTTGTTTCATAATTAAATCATAATTATTGTATGCTTGTTGTCGTATAATTTTATATCAATTATTGTATTTATTTGGAAAATTTCTTCTATAAGAATTGGTAAATGAATATGTTGGAGGAGCAGGTTGCACACCGCAACAGAATTAATTATAATGAACATATTGGAGGATCGGGCTGCTCGCCGCAACAGACTTATTAAAACTCCATATTGGAGGATCGGGTTGCACTCCGCAACAGACTTATTAAAAGTCTATATTGGAGGATAGGGTTGCACGCCGCAAGAGACGTATTAAAAGTCCATATTGGAAGATCGGGTTACACGCCGCAACAGACTTATTAAAAGTCCATATTGGAGGATCGGGTTGCACGCTGCAACAGACTTATTTAAAAGTCGACATACATATATATATATTGGTGGATCGGGTTGCACGCTGCAACATACTTGATTAAAATGAATATATTGGAGGAGCGGGTTGTACACCGCAACAGAACTGAATGTGAATATATTGTGAGAGCGAGTTGCACGCTGCAACAAAATTGAATGTGAATATATTGTGAGAGCGGGTTGCACGCTGCAACAGAAATGATGAAAATGATAATTAGTTATAACTGCTGAGTTGGCTTCAATTATTATAAATGAGTTACATAATTTATTTCTATTATTGTTGTTGTTACTAATATTGCGTACATGTAATGTCATAGGCTACGAAGTTTAGGAACAATATCACTTCTTTCTTATTCTGTCGTGCGATTTTATTCTATCATCAATGATTGGACCATTCTACTTTTATTCTCTCGCAGATGGTGAGAACACGTAATACCTCTACCGATGGTCAAGGACCAGAACCCCCAGTGGCAACTATGGCCAGGAGTAGAGGTTGAGGCCGAGGTCGTGCTAGAGGCCGAGGCAGAGGCCTAGGTATAGCTCAGTCCAGAGCTCGAGCAGCTGCACCTGTTGAAGAACCTCAGGTGAACCTTCAGGAGGAGGTTCTAATTCAGAATGTACCAGTTGGACTAGTTCAGGTCCCGGAAGTATTCATAGCCACTCCAGTACTTCAAGACACTCTAGTCCTTTTGGTAAGTCTTATGGAGGGTGTGGCCCAGAATGATACATTTCCAGTGGCACCAACTGACTCACAGGCTGGGGGAGGAGCACAAACTGCCATTACTCCCGCTCCGAAGCAGATGGCTCCCCAGAATCAGGCTTCAGCAACCCCGCCAATTGGGTAGTTCAGCCAGTTATTGCGGCATAGATCGGTGACAGGCCCGCCATGTCTTTTGAGGCCTTATTGAGACTGGATAAGTTTACCAAGCTTTTTTCAGTTCACTTTAATGGTACACCTTCTGAGTACCCACAGGATTATCTTGAACGCTTCCACGAGGTGCTGCGGAACATCGGTATAGTTGAGACCAATGGGGTTGATTTTGTTGTATTTCAGATGACGGGTTCCGCCAAGAGATGGTGGAGAGATTATACATTGACCAGACTAGTTGGATCGCATGCACTTACCTGGGAGTAGTACTCTCAAATATATTTGGAGAAGTTCCTTCCTATCACACTGAGGGAGGAATTCCGCAAATAATTTGAGCGTCTACAGCTAGGCAATATGACTGTTACTCAGTATGAGTCCCGTTTTGTGGATTTGGTCTGTCATGCTCCCCTTTTACTACCTACGGAGGGAGAGAGAGTGAGGAGGTTTATTGAGGGACTCACTCACCCTATCAGACTTCAGATGGCCAATGAGACCAGAAGTGAGATTTCTTTTCAGACGGCCGCTAATGTCGCAAGGAGGATCGAGATGGTTCTCGCACAGGAGAGATGGCAGAGGTTCGATAAGAGGCCTCGTCAGTTCGGTGGTTTCAGTGGTGCCTCGTCTGGAGGCAGAGGTAATTTTGGTAGGGGTCATCCTCCCAGACCGTTTCATTCAGCACTTCATGTATCTCCCGGTGCTTTAGGGAGTCACGGTCCTATTATTCCTTACTCAGGGCAGCCAACATTCAGTGCACATTCAGCTCCTATTAGTACACCACCACTCCAGAGTTACTACAATGGTTATCCGGTCCATTTGGGTCAGCTTCAGCTTCAGTTTCAGTTTCAGCAGCCACAATATCAGGATGGGTGTTATGAGTGTGAGAACATTGGTCACATTAGGAGGTATTGCCCTAGATTGGCGAGTAATAGATCTCGGCAAGATTCTTGTGCCATCATATCGGCACCGGTTGCTTCACCGCCTGCTCAGCCAGCTAGAGGTAGGGGTCAGGCAGCTAGAGGTGGAGGTCAGGCCATTAAAGGTGGAGGTCAGGCTATTAGAGACGGGGGTCAGACCGTTAGAGGTGGATGCCAGCCAGTTAGAGGTCGTCCCAGGGACGCAGTTCAGAGTGGTGGGGCCTAGCCTCGATTTTATGCTTTTCCAGCTAGGCCTGAGGCCGAGTCATCTGATGCTGTGATCACAGGTATTGTTCCAATTTTCCATAGAGATGATTCAGTTCTATTTGATCCAGGATCTACTTATTCCTATGTGTCCTCCTATTTTGCCTCATATTTGGTTGTGCCTTGTGATTCTCTGAGTGCTTCTGTTTATGTATCTACATTGGTGGGAGACTCTATTGTAGTAGATCATGTCTATCGTTCGTGTGTGGTTACTATTGGTAATCTTGAGACTAGTGTGGACCTTCTACTTCTTGATATGGTAGATTTTGATGTCATCTTGGGTATGGATTGACTATCCCCTTATCATGCTATATTAGATTGTCATGCCAAGACAGTGACCCTAGCTATGCCGGGGTTACCTCGGTTAGAGTGGAAAGGAACTCATGGCCATTCTGCCAGCAGGGTTATTTCTTATATGAAAGCTCTATGTATGGTAGAGAAAGGGTGTCTAGCCTATTTGGCTTATATTCGCAATCCCAGTGCGGATGTCCCTTCTATAGACTCAGTACCAGTTGTTCGTGAATTTCTAGAAGTATTTCCTGTAGATTTGCCGGGGATGCCACCCGACAGAGATATTGACTTCAGTATTGATTTGGCTTCGGGAAATCAGCCCATTTCTATTCCACCATATCGTATGGCTCCGCCAGAGTTGAAAGAATAGAAAGAGCAGTTACAAGACTTGCTTGATCATGGATTCATTAGACCAGTTTCTCGCCCTGGGGTGCACCAGTATTATTTGTAAAGAAGAAAGATGGCTCCATGCGGATGTGTATAGACTATTGGCAGTTGAACAAGGCCACTATCAAAAACAAATATCCGCTGCCAAGAATTGATGACTTATTTGATCAACTTCAGGGTGCCAAGGTATTTTCGAAGATCGATTTGAGGTCTGGTTACCATCAGTTGAA
>AWOL01S0077723.1:0-28905 GCA_000715115.1 Nicotiana otophora | reverse complement strand
CCATTGACCAGATTGACCCAGAAAGGTGTCCCATTCAGATGGTCAGACGAGTGTGAGTTGAGCTTTCAGAAGCTTAAGACCACTTTGACTACGACGCCAGTGTTGGTATTACCCATAGGTTCAGGATCGTATACGGTATATTGTGACACATCTCATATTGGACTTGGTGCAATATTAATGTAAGATGGCAAGGTAATTGCATATGCGTCGCGACAGTTGAAAGTTCACGAGAAGAATTAACCTGTTCATGACTTAGAATTGGCAGCCATTGTTCATGCGCTGAAGATTTGGAGGCATTACGTCTACGGTGTCTCGTGTGGGGTATTTACTGATCTTCGTAGCCTTCAGTATCTGTTCAAACAAAAGGATCTTAATTTGAGGCAGAGAAGATGGATGGAGTTGTTGAAAGACTATGATATCACCATTTTGTATCACCCCAGAAAGGCCAATGTAGTGGCCGATGCTTTGAGTAGAAAGGCTGTGAGTATGGACAGTCGTGTATATTCCGGTTGGTGAGAGGCCATTGGCTGCAGATGTTCAGACTTTGGCTAATCAGTTCGTGAGGTTAGATGTTTCAAAACCCAGTCAGGTTATAGCTTGCACAGTCGCTCGGTCTTCTTTATATGAGCGCATCAGAGAGAGGCAGTATGATGATCCTCATTTACTTGTCCTTAAGGACACGGTGCGGCACAGTGATGCCAAATAGGTTGCTGTGGGGGAAGATGGGGTTCTACGAATGCAGGGTCGTATTTGTGTGCCTAATGTGGATGGGCTTCGTGAATTAATTCTTGAAGAAGCACGCAGTTTCAGGTATTCTATTCATCCAGGTACCGCCAAACTGTATCAAGATTTGTGGTAATATTATTGGTGGAAGAGAATAAAAAAGGATATAGCTGCATATGTAGCTCGGTGTCTGAATTGTCAGCAAGTTAAGTACGAGCATCAGAGACCGGTGGTTTTATTCAGAAGTTAGAAATTTCTGAGTGGAAGTGGGAGCGTATCACTATGGATTTTGTTGTTGGGCTCCTACGGACTCAGAGAAAATTTGACGCAGTTTGGGTCATTGTGGACAGGTTGACTAAGTCAGCACATTTCATTCCAGTGGCTACCTATTCTTGAGAGAGGTTAGCTGAAATTTACATTCGTGAGATTGTCTGCCTTTACTATGTGCCCGTATCTATTATTTCAGATCGAGGTACCCAGTTTACCTCACATTTCTGGAGGGTTGTACAGCATGAGTTAAGCACGCGGGTGTACAACATTTCATCCACAGACAGACAGACAGTCAGAGCGCGCTATTCAAATATTGGAAGATATGCTCCGCGCTTGTGTTATAGACTTTGGAGGTTCATGGGATCATTTCTTACCACTTGCGGAGTTTGCTTATAATAATAGCTATCGGCCGAGCATTCAGATGGCTCCATATGACGCATTATATGGAAGGCGATGCCGATCACCAATTGGTTGGTTTGAACCGGGAGAGGCTCGGTTGTTGGGTATCGATTTGGTACAGGATGCCTTGGATAAGGTCAAGATTATTCAGGATCGACTTCGCACAGCTCAGTCTAGGCAAAAGAGTTATGCCGACCATAAAGTTCGTGATATTGCATTCATGATTGGATAAAGAATATTGCTCCGAGTTTCACCTATGAAAGGTGTATTGAGGTTCAGAAAGAAGGGAAAGTTGAGTCCTAGGTATATCAGACCTTTTGAAATTCTTGAAAGGGTGGGTGAAGTAACCTAGAAGCTTGCATTACCACCTAGTTTATCAGCGGTTCATCCGGTGTTCCATGTTTCTATTTCCGGAAATATCATGGTGATTCGTCCCATGTGGTAGATTTCAGCTCAGTCAAATTGGACAAAGATTTGACTTACGAGGAGGAGCCGATGGCTATTCTAGCCCGGCAGGTCCGACAGTTGAGGTCTAAGAGTTATCCTTCAGTTCGGGTGCAATGGAGAGGTCAGCCGGTAGAGGTATCTACCTAAGAGTCCGAGTTGGACATACGGAGTAAATATCCACACTTATTCACCAGCTCATGTATTTTTTTTCTAACTCCATTCGAGGACAATCGTTTGTTTTAGAGGTGGAGAATGTGATGACCCAAAATATCATCTTTAAATTTAATAAGTAATTCTGTATTCTAAGACCTCAAAAATCACCATTTATCATTCCTTGACTTGCGTGCGTAGTCTGTACAATTTTTCGAAAAGTTTTTATGTGAAAAATAGATTAAAATATGAAATAGAGCCTTAAAACTCAACTAAGTTGACTTTGATCAACATTTTGAGCAAACAGACCCGGATCAGTATTTTGACAATTTCGATAGGTCCGTATCGTGATTTGGGACTTAGGCGTATGTCTGCAATCAAATGCCGAGGTCCCTAGCCCGAGATATGAAATTTTGATGAAAAATTTAAAGCTTAATGATTTCTAAGAAATTATTGATGTTGGATTTATTGAGTTCGGGTCTGTATTTTAGTTCCGGAACCCGGTATAGGTCCACTATAATATTTATGACTTGTATTCCGAATTTGGTGAGAATCGGAGTTGATTTAACATGATTCGGACGTCCGGTTGTAAAAATATATATTTTAAAGTTTTCTTGAAAATTTTATTTGAATTGGTGTCCGATTCGTAGTTCTTAGTGTTATTTTGGCGATTTGATCGCGCGAGCAAGTTCGTATGATATTTTAGAACTTGAGTGCATGTTTGGTTTGGAGTCCCGGCTCGGGTTGGTTTCAGGTGGTTAACAGATCATTTTTGGACTTGAGGAAACTACAGAAACCTGCTTCTGGTTTCCTTTTTCGCGTTCGCGAGGGGAGTCTCGCGTTCACGAAGAGCAAATTGGGGCTGGCACATTTTGTGCTTCACGTTCGCGACAGATAGAATGCGTTCGCGAAGGCTTGAGGTGCGAAGCTTCGCGTTCGCGATCGAAGCCTCGCGTTCGCGAAGGGAAAGGGGCTGGCCAGGATAATTGCCTTCGCGTTTGCGAAGGCCAAGCCAGGCAAGCTTCGCGTTCGCGAAGTATCCCTCGCGTTCGCGAAACGTAAAATTGGACAACACAAATTTGTGCTTCGCGAACGCGATGCACTGAGCACGTTCGCAAAGGGTAAAAATCCCAGAAACAGAACTTAAGTTCTGGAAATGGGGTTTCGACTCATTTTCAACTCTTTTCCATTTTTGAGCTCGGGTAAGGCGATTTTTGGGCGATTTTCACGGAAAATATTGTGGTAAGTGTTCCTTATCCTATATTGATTATATTTCATGATTTCATACTCATTTATATCATGAATCCGTGAATTTATGAAAGAGAAATCAGATTTTTATAAAATCTTCCAAAAACGAAAATTTGAGATTTGAAGGTACATTTGACATCAGAATTGGATAATATTTGTATGGTTGGACTCGTCTTGGACTGAGTGTTCGGATTTCATAAGTTTTTTCGGGATTTGAGGCGTGGGTCCCACTGCCGAATATTTTAATGAATTTTGCATTTTTATCCAGAAAAGTTATAAATTCATATGGAATTAATTCCTATGATTCGTATTGAGCATATCCAATTGTTTGTGAATAGATTTGAAGCTTTTGGAGATAAATTTAAAAGGAAAAGCTGTGGTCGAGCAATTGATTGGAATTTGCAAAGCGAGGTAAGTGTCGTGGTTAACCTTGACTTGTGGGAATAGAACCCTTAAATTATTTGTTATCTGAAATGCATGTGAACGACGTATAGGCGAGGTGACGAGTGCCTATACGTCATCAAATTAATTGTTTACCTGCTTTCTTGAAAAATCATAAATTATTTTTAAATCATAAATTAATTATTATAATAATTATTTCTCTTATATTCTTTGTCAAATATTAATTCTTGAATTCCTGCATTAATTGTTACATGCTATTTAAATTATATGTTTTAATTGTTATTTGACATTTAGCATATTAAATATTAAACTGCCTATTTTCTCCTTGATTTTCATAATAATTTACTATTTATCATTGTTTGTTTCATAATTAAATCATAATTATTGTATGCTTGTTGTCTTATAATTTTATATAAATTGTTGCATTTATTTGGGAAATTTCTTCTATAAGAATTGATAAATAAATATGTTGGAGGAGCGGGTTGCACGCCGCAATAGAATTGATTATAATGAACATATTGGAGGATCGGGTTGCACGCCGTAACAGACTTATTAAAAGTCCATATTGGAGGATCGGGTTGCACGCCGTAACAGACTTATTAAAAGTCCATATTGGAGGATCGGCTTGCACGCCGCAACAGACTTATTAAAAGTCCATATTAGAGGTTCGGGTTGCACGCCGCAACAGACTTATTAAAAGTCCATATTGAAAGATCGGGTTGCACGCCGCAACAGACTTATTAAAAGTTCATATTGGAGGATCGGGTTGCACGCCGCAACAGACTTATTTAAAAGTCGACATACATATATATATTGGTGGATTGGGTTGCACGCCGCAACAGACTTGATTAAAATAAACATGTTAAAGGAGCGGGTTGCACGCCGCAACATAACTAAATGTGAATATATTGTGAGAGCGGGTTGCACGCTGCAACAGAATTGAATGTGAATATATTATGAGAGCGAGTTGCACGCTGCAACAGAATTGATGAAAATGATAATTGGTTATAACTGTTGAGTTGGCTTCAATTATTATAAATGAGTTACCTTATTTATTTCTATTATTATTATTGTTACTAATATTGCATACAGGTAATGTAAGTGACCCGCCATAGCTTTGTCACTACTTTGTCGAGGTTAGGCTCAGCACTTAGCAGTACATGGGGTCGGTTGTACTGATACTATACTCTGCACTTCTTGTGCAGATTTTGGAGTTGGTCCCAGCGGCGTACCATAGACTTGCTCGAATTTTAGCTACTCGGAGGAGACTTGAGGTATAACTGCATGGCGTCCGCAGTTCTGAAGTCCCCGTCTATTTTACTTTAGCTGTGTGTTTATTTCCAGACAGCTTTATTTTATTCAGACCTTTATTTATATTATTCTAGAAGCTCGTGCACTTGTGACACCAATTCTGGGATGGTATTTAGATACCGTTAATTTTATGGATTATTCACTACATTTCAAACTTTACTTTCGCATTTGTTCTTTGATTATTAATAAATTTAAAAATTATTTTTAAAAAAGATAATATTATTCTAACGTTGGTTTGCCTAGCAAGTGCAATGTTAGGTGCCATCATGGTCCGAAAGTGGGAACATTCGGGCCGTGACAACATCTCACTACAAAATTTGCCATTATGCATCTGAGTGTTGCCACTAAATTTACTTCTTATAAACTGTTTGTATTATATACCATACCGCGCTGTAGCAATCATCTAAGAATGTTGGCTGTGGCAGAAATTAGAAATTCAGGAAGTGAGTCAAGCACCATAAAAAAAAGGAAAGAAACAAAAATAGTCTTCTACAGGCTACTTAATAATAAATGAAATATTCCGCCCCGCCCCAAACACTAAAACAATACGAGCAAGAGCATATTCTTAGAGTTAATTATCTAGAACTAACAAGGGATAGGCAACCCCTAAGAACTCTATTTGCTAAATGTTAGAATCACAAGTCCAAAAACTTTGTTACTTCATTTGTTTTGACAATTAGTTTGTCACATTCACACTATTTTACTTCAACTCTTGACCTTAAGATGCAAATGAATAATACGAACAATTAAAAAAAATTCAAAAAGTTTAATGAACCTCAAAATTTGGCCAAGAGTATCAATAGATTTTTCAGCGACAAGAATAATAACCATTTTAATATGAAGTTTCACACAAACCGAACTGATTTTTGTTCCCAAGTACCCCCTTATTCTGTTGCCAAATTTCGTCAAATTATCACTATTCATTATTTCACAATAATTTTTCAGTTTTTGTAACATTGTAAATATTTTTTAAAGAATAAAGCTGAAACATTGCAAGAAACACATTCAGTTAAAGAGAGAAAAAAAATATAATAACAAGATCTTAGCTTACAACACGACTTACTATTGCAACTTGAGTATCCGTATAAACTTCCTTCCCTTTCTTTGTACGGGTTGTAATAAACATTTCAGACTTTGATAGTTCCTCATTGTTCTCTTTGGTTGCGCGCTACAAATTACATCAAAGAAAGTAAAAAACAAACATCAATGTGTTACGATAAAGTACAAAAATATGCAAAATGTCAAAGTTGATGAGAATGCAACAAGGAAACAACTTGAGAGTTAGAGACAGAGTCGAAATAAATCAAGTCTAGTCACATGTCAAAACTTTTTCACATACATTGCCAATACACCAGAAACAAGTAAAGGTTAACTAAAACATCTCTTTCTTCTGGCACCAGTAATTTTATTGTGATAAATTAATTAATATTTTTCTTTATCAAAAACAAAATAATTTATTAATTGAAGAGGGAAGTGTACTCTCACGACCCAAAATCTATTAAAGGTCATGATGGCGTCGTACACCGCTGTCAGGCAAGCAAAAAATAAATACTTAATTTGGTTATCATTTTTAATATTTCTGAAATCATATTTTTTTCAATTAAATAGTAAAGGATGGAGTTTACAAAATAAATAATAATATCTTTAAAAATTTCAATACAGCGAAATTCATAATTCGCCCAAGACCCAGTGTCACAAGTGCATGAGCATCAACTAGGAATATAAAATAAAATACAACATCTATCCGGAATACAAGTTGGACAGAAAAATATAAATACTCTGAAGGAGACTCTGCTGGTTGCGGACTCGTAACGTGGAATGCAGCTCACCTAAGTCCCCGCAACAACCGCGCCTCTGCGCTCACAAGGCCACTAGACATATATGAACCTGCACAAAAATGGGCAGCAAGTGTAGCATGAGTACGTAAATCAACGCGTACCCAGTAAGTATCCCGCCTAACTTCGAAGAAGTAATGACGAGGGGTCGACTTCGACACTTACTAAGGGCCAACAATATGATAATATGAAATTCTAATTAAGCATGATATATATATCAATAAAAACTCAGATCAAGAAATAACTGAACAATTCATCACCCTATTTAAGGACCCAAATCACTTCCTTCATTTTAAACAAATAATCTTTCAAATAATGAATTTATACTAATTATAAAAGAAACTTCCAGTTCTATTATCACACACAAAATTCCACCGAGGACGTTCGGCCCGATTCAACATAAATGTAAATTGTGCATTGCCAAGGGTCGAACAACACGAACCATAGATGCATCTATTACCCCGCTCACAAATCATACATATGACGCAGTCTAATAAAAATTATCAATAACTCATAACTCTTTCTTGGCATCTATTACCACGTTCGCGAATCATACATGTGACGGGGTCAAATATAAATTGTCAATAACTCATAACTCTTTCTTTATTCTTTTCAAAATAAAGACAATTCAACTTGAAGCTTTTAAATCCTTAAAATCCCTGACTTAGTTTCATTTGATACAATTAACAAATATAATCAAATAACGGTGTCCACAAAGCATGATATAAACCTAAAACTATCCGGACATAAATAGGAATAGTAGCTACGTACGGACTCTCGTCACTCCGTGCGTACGTAGCCCCCACAAATTAACAACACATATTAATTAAGTTCACCTATGAGGTAAATTCCCTCTTACAAGGATAGAAAAGAGACTTACCTCGCTCCGAAGTTCTAACACCGGCTCCCAAGCCCTTCCAACAACTCAAACCGATGCCCAACGCTCCAAAACTAGTCAATAAATGTGCAAATCCATAAATACATACTCTAATACTTATTATAATCCAATTTATAACAATCCCTAACTCCGCTTGAAAAGTCGATAAAATTTCCTCGGGCCCGTGTGCCCTTCCAAAATTTTTCGAAGATAAACCTTACCCATATCACCACAAACTCAAATATATAATTTATTCTCAATTCCGTGCTCAAATTCGTGGTCAAAATCCAAAAATGCCAATTAATAGGGTTTTCTATAAAAATTCAAATTTTTATAAATTTTCATGTCTTAATCCATGTATAAACCTTGTATTTAACTCACAACTAGAAGAAATCACTTATCTCGTGATGATGATGGAACCCCCCGCACTTTGAAAAGAATCGATTGGCATTGGGGTTGATAAAATTGGACTGAGCACCAGGTCCCCCAATGATTGACTATGAAAGAATGAACATGTAAAACAACTAAAAAATATTTTCTGGCAAGTTCTAACTCATCTTCATACTGTTACAGGTAGACATACATGGCAACTATAAAGCAAAAACGTAGCTAATGATATTGCATCTTGGTGAAGGGATGAGAACTAAGTGAAGGAACCTAGTTCCCTTGACACAGGTTAGTAGTTCTTTTGTATTCTCATGCACATTTTTAAACGGCTATAAAAGTACCACATCATTAAAAGTTTCAATCTCTCTCTCTCTCATCTCTTAAAACTCAAATATCACACACATTGCTAAACGACCCATCTACCCGGTGATTCGTACCCATTTGTAACATGTCTCTCACTTCTCCTAAATTACCCCAAAAGTTGTCTCTTTCCTCACTATCCACATCAAAGCCAAAATTTCCCTTTTCTCTCTCAAAGCAAATACTTTTCTTCTCGTGTCCTCACTATAAATCTTCACTATGTCTCAAAATCCAAAAGTTTCAAACGCCTCTAGTGTAGTCCTCACTATGTCCTCGTCTCATGAAGAATAGGAACGAGAATCGGAGTCCACTCTATCACCCAGTCCAAACCCCATACCAGTCCAACAGCCACCCACTACTTCCTCTCCAACCCAATCGAGTTCTGGTTCTCACCACAGTCGCAAGACTCGGAATCCCAAATGATTCATTGCTGAGACCTCTCCTTCTGCTTCGCTAGAAAAAATGGCAGAAGGTGTAACAGTAGACGGTGATGAAGGTTAAGAAGTTTCTAGTCAAAAGGCTGGGGAGAGTGATGAAGCCCAACATGATGTGGTTCGTTGTAGTGAAGCCTCAGCAACGCCTATTTCAAGCTTCGATTTGAATATTGCCAACCCTATAGGTAATATTCCTCATGTACCCTCTGACTCTACTTTGGGGGTAAATGAACAAGAAGACATGGAGAACATGTTGTTAATTTCTACAGAGGGAGGTTTGGTTGGTGGTTATGAGGGTGTTAATGAGACTATTGGGTCTCAGGAGGAAGGTGAAGGTCATCAAGAAGAGGGTAGGGAACCGGCGCCCCTTGAACATCTGGCACCTGATAGTACTAGTAGGGAAACACATGAGGGAACTTATCACTCTACTCCTACTTAGGATGATAATCCCTACTCTTCGAAAGAGCCCCAGGTCAGTACTGATCCTGCTCACTCTCCTCGCTTTAATGTTGAGCTGTTAAACATCGTCTTTCCTGAGATGAGATCTCTTTTTGAGAAAGAGAAAAAGTAGTGAAGAAGACTGACAATGTGTCTGTAGCAAGCTTCTTTGCGGCTAGGAATAGGAAGGCAGTTCCCAAAGAGCTCACTCCTAAAGGACCCACTACTAGGCCGCAAAAGAAGGAAGCTTTTGAATGTGTTCTGAAGAAAAATAAAGACGAGAAGAAAATGAGGAGGCAGGTGAACGGGGGAAAGCTGGTGAATGAGGAAGAAGTGCCTCCAACACTTGTTTTTGATGTTGATGATGAAGAAGTGAATGAGGAACCTACTTCCTTGATTCGTAAGTTCTCTAAGAAACATGTAATTCCAAAACCCTGGAGAGAGACATCTGTGAAAGCTGCGGAAGTGGAAAATATTGAGGTAGACAAGTCTAGTGAAAAAGTGTCTGAAAAGTCTGGTGAGAAAGTGTCTGAGAAGTCTACAAAGAAAGAAAGTGTAAGAAAGTCTGTTAAAAGGAAGGTTGGTGACAACAAGGAACCTGGTTCCTCAGAGAAAACCAAAGTGAGTGAGGCCAAGGATGAAAGCAGAGAAAATCTGAGAAAACAGAGGGTACTGTGGGGAAGAACATTTGTCCCTGACATTCTTGACATGACGGGGATGCGCCAACTGATTGATATTTGTGAATTTTAACATTGGACATATTTGTTCACCAATGAGAGCCCTAAAGTGTATGAGGAAGAAGTGTGTAGCTTCTACGTAGACATGTTCACAGTGGAAGAGGATAACATCTGTTTGAAGGTCAACGGCGTAGACTTTGTGATGGACGAGGCTGTGTTGGGGAGAATTTTGGGAGTGCCTACTGAAGAAATATCTTCCATTAAGGGGACCTGTTCTCCCAATTTCAGAAATGCCATTCTGAAGGATGATGCAGTGCAGCAAGGGGAACGGGTGCACAAGAAGACCCTCCCTCCAGTGTATCAACTGTTGTTCGAGATAGTGAACAAGGTTTTGCTTCAACGTGCAGAAAGGCGTACCATTACGTCACGAGAAAACATGTTCCTAATGGAAGCATTGGATGCATACACCACAATTAATCTGCCATGCCTCATGATCGAGCATATGAAGAAAGTGGCAGACTTTAAGGATGATAATCATGGGTTGCCCTACAGGTTCTTGGTCACTAAGGTGTGTTCAAATTCTTTAAAGTCCCTTTGGAAAAAGCAACAATGGAAACTCGCAAGCAAACCTTCTCCAAAACCACCATAGAAAAGTGTGAGTGCATTGATAAGAAATGAGGGGTTGGCAGCAATTCCACTATTTCTCAATTGATTGATGTTCAGAATGCTTCCAATGAAGAGATAAGGAAGTTGAAGGTACTGAATGTTATTCTTGAAAGGCAGCTTAGTCAGGCCTAGGAGGCACCTGATTCCAGTAGTGCACCTGATACAGAGGTTGCCCGTCTTACCAAGGAAAATGTATATCTCAGGAAACAGGTCGAGGACCTGAAGGAGCGACTTCTTAACGAGAAAGTGTATGCAAATGCCCAAATGGATATTCTTCTCAGAACCCTTGCCTCTTCATCCCTGCCTCCCCCCGCAAATGCTCCCTAAAACAATTCCCTTCCTAGTGACAAGTGAAAAGTTGTATGTCCTACCTTGGTCCCTTTTTTGTTTTGTTGTTTTTGTGGCTGGTACTTTTAAGTTATTTTGATTTTTGAATGGTTGTGTACCAATGGTACTACTTTTCTGTTCTCTTTTCCCTAAAATTACTGAGCATTCCGTATATACTCTTGTGCTATATTTTTATCCATGTTTATATGCACACATGTGGCATGAGTTAACTATAAGTGCCAAAAGGGAAAAAATTAATTGAGAGGGAGAACATGTTCAGGGCGAAGTACTAGATTCTGGTTCTAAGGGGGAACTTCAATTATAAGTTTGTCATCATCAAAAAAGGAGAAATTGATAAGTTATGTGTGCATTTTCATATTTTGATGACCTAACAAACTTTATGGTAAGAACTAGATCGGGAACCTGTTACATATCTTCAAGGTGCCAAAACACAACAAATCTCAAATCGGGCACAAGTTCCAACAGCTAGAGTTAAAGAGACGATAGATGGAACAAATGAACATTAGTTCCCTTGCTGACTGTACCAGTCAACTTCTCACAGTTGTAAAGTGGCTGCAACTGTTCCTCTGCACACATGCAACAGTGTAAACAGTGCAACAATCACGTTTTGGGGAATGCCTTGTACCGGATATTGCTTGCATCATCCAAGTGATGTCACTTGGATATTATTAACATGAACCAATGAAGAAAACACACACTTGCACATCCAAAAAATTAATCATGTTTTCTCTTAAATGTGTTGATATCTTGCAAGTGACTTTCAGGCTTCAAGAACAAAGAACAATGGAACGAAGGACCAGTTTCTAGCTCTGTGTTATCAATATGTCCTAAGTTGTGTTATGCCTTTGTTAGAACGAATTATTTGTAATTCCTACTTAGCTTAGCTAGAAGCATTGTGTAGGAAACCATTTATAAAACCATAAACATTGTGTTTGTGTCTTGGCTAGAGTTAGTCGAGTGGTTAGCTTTGTAATAGAGTTATTACAAAGAGGCTTGTAATAGAGTTATTACAAAGAGGCTTGTAATAGAGTTATTACAAGTGAGTGATGGATTAAGAGTTTTATTCCTAGGTTACAATAGGTTGTAATCTAAAGTTGACCGGTTAGTGAAGTTGAAATCCTACGAGTGTAGGTCGTGGTTTTTAATCCCGTGAGCTGAGCGTTTTCCACGTAAAACTCTGTTGTATCATTTACTTATCTCTTATTGTGTATGTTCTGTGAAAACTGATAGAGAACTGATACCCTATACAATTTGGTGGACCCTAAGTTTCATCAAAATACAATATTCTAATTCTCCACCTTCAAGTCTTAACTGTAGTTAGGTCCATTTAGTTGAACTGAAGATAAGCTTGTCGGTGAATGTGCAACTCTATACACACTCCATGAGCATTTTCTACTATTCTATCGAACTCAAAATTCTTAATTATTTTTTTAACGTTTAACCCTGTTGCTTTGATTTGAAACATGCTCAATAATACATCTGAAAAAATATATAGGGTATGAAAAGGCAAACAATTATGTGAATACAGTAATAACATAAGAGAAAATTCAAGGAAAAGAAAGCACAATGTCAAAGTAACAACTACTATATGACTCCGTTACTGTGACGAACGTGAAAATAAGAGTCACATGAAGGAGTCAGTTTCATCCAATATAGCAAGAAATCAAGTGTTTTACAACTAAAGTACAGCTAGAGACAGTCAATTCATTTTTTAGATTTTCTAAGTAATATACAACTTGTTCGATTATATAACGAAGCGGAAATAATTTCGGTATTGAATTCACGTGTAAATTAAACAATTAGCATATATATAGTTTACACGAGTTACCTTTTCAAGCGTAAACAAAATAATTCTATCTCATTGGTCTCCGGTTCCAAAGTAGCACAATTACGACCTCCAAAAACGTCCCACAATTCATGTGGACGAAATTTGAAGGAAAAAGCACCAAATTTTCGGCCAGTTCTATGGAGGAAAACCCCACGTATATATAGACACGTTTTTAGGGTATACCCTTTGCCAAAACTTGTTGACCAAGAAAATATTTCGTTTATTTCCTATTATTTAGGCACAGTAGGCACAACAAAATTTAATTAACAAGACTCACTGTTATGGAATTAATTTCGAATTTCGAAATTACTATCTACCATAATAAATTACGAATGATTCCACTAAAATTTGTAATTACACTTCTTAGTTCAATTTTGAAATTCTTTCATAAAACCTTATTTAACTCCCAGTGTTAAGATTCATATACTAATCAATCAAAATAGATTACCGACAATTAAATTTATTGATTACTTCCTTTGAATTTTTGCTTAACTTATTTCATGTTCGGATATAAAATCCACCGGCCGGGTTTACACATAAAAACTTATAAGCTTTCATAAAGGAGTATCATCAATCTCAAAATCGAGACATAGATTCTATAACCTAATTACTATTTCGCCAATGTATATCATTATTGTCTAATTTACCAGGCTTATTGACCTACGAAAGAATTTCGCCTTTTAAAAAATCAAAACAATAAAAGATACACACAACTAATAATAATTATATCAAGATTAAGAGTATATATACATTGAATGGACTAGAGAATTATTTCATTAAATTAGTATAAAATACTTATCTCCATTTGATCCGTTCAATACATACAAAATGTACTAGCACAAGAAGTCGGAACTAAACCATTCCCATAATCAAGATAAATTATATTTAATCTTGTGCTACAACCATTGGTTTGTCCAATTCTTTCATTAGTTTGTGAACATAAACTTTATGACTTATAAGAACCGATGATTTGATCTTTCGTATATAAGCTAAACTCTATACACTAAATCATCATATATTATATAAGCAAATGACACACAGACAAATACATGATTTATTTAAAATAAAACTTTATTGAATAGAATAAATAAATAATTGTTCCATAGGAGTACTATAACAAAACACACGGTTTATAGTATATCTTAATACAACTAGTATTCATCATATTCAAACTCTTGATCAACTCCATATTCTCCAGCCTTAGTCTTCTGCTCATGAAAAAACACACATAGAACGACATGAGCTAACAATCAAAATGGTAAATCACAATCATAATTTATAAAAATAAATATCATAAGAAGCATAAATACCTCTGCAAGCATCCTGTACTTGTTCCTCAATTGAGTATTTGCCTTGCTCAGGAAAGAACTAGGCGACATGGAAATCCTCTATAGACAGAACAAAAAAGGATATTGAGCTTAGTCATGACTGTTTTATTAAATGTATTGATATTTCTATTACAAGGGAAGGTGGACATTGCGAATCAAACCAATTATCTATTGTGTGGAAAATTCACACTATTAGTAAACTACATAAGTTTGGGTGATTTAGTGACAGTTCAACAAAGCGTAAAAAGCTCAAAAACGATATCCAACGAAATTGATTACAACCTAAATTATGAAATTATTAACGCTCATCTAATTAGTTCACAGGATGAATGTATGCTGATTATTAATAGTATAGAAATTAGAATAAAGCAATAATTAACACTGGTAAGATTGTAATACGAAATTGTATTGGTGGGGTTAAAAAGGGCATAGATGAACCCAGGAACGAAACAAAATAAATTATATAACTTAAATACCAAAAATAAAAATAAAGGAAAAAAGATTGTACAGAAAAATCAGACGACAAGGATTCAAATCAAGATCACTATATCAAAAAAGGTATATAAGTTGTATGCACTAATGAGGTAAAGCATTTACGCAGTCACATTATTTATAATATATAATTATAGGTAAATCTTTATTATAAGCATTAATAATTAACAATATCATAATTCATGAATTTAAGAGAATTTAATTCTGTGACAACGTACCTTTGTGCAAGCTTCCCTTCTAATGTGAGGTGCAAAAACCCGAAGAGCCACCTTAAATATACGTATCGAGTAAGACTTTTCAGTACTTAAGAAGTTGAGGGAAAACAATTAATTGGTGAAGAAGGAAAGAGAAATAAAAATGAACATACAAAAAAGAATACCGAAAATAGAAAATTAACACTATGGATAAGCTCACCCCTTCAAATTCGGGTTGATACAAATCTTCGTCGTCTTCAGAAGTTGTCTCTGGCCAAAATTGAAAAATATTATGGAGGTGCTCGTTATCCTGTATTTCCAATCAAATAATTATGAGATGCAATATTAACATAATTAATATTCAAAATACATGAAAAACTTAAGAGGATGAAATTAACTAACCTTCATGTGTTTTTTAAAGCCATCGCCTAGATATCTTTTTATATAATTAATCTGTCACAGAAGTTCATTTGAAAGACTTGTTAATAAAACTTAATTAAAGCTTAACAATCATTAATATTTGCCCTGAACATGAAGTTGTAGAAGTGTTTTACTCGCAATATGAGATTATCTAACCCAAATTTGGATTTAGATGGTCCAATACAGATACAAGATGCCGGATGAAAAAAAATCATCGACATTTGAAAAGAAAACAAAAATTGGGAAAGTTTACCTGCTTCACGAGTGAAAAAGTGCTTAAGGTCAATGTAGTTTCACATATTGTGAGTGTGATTTTCTTATCACTATTATCCTGTAATGAAATTGACAGATTATTAGTTAACAAAACAAGAAAACTTTGTAAATGTTAATTAACTCTTGACATAATTAAGTAGGAAATTAAAATACCTCAAGAAGTTTTAAAGCATTTTCTTTGGTGACACTTGAAGCTCTTATCAATATATCATCTTTCATGTCTTTTAAGTTTGCATAATTTTCTGCATCATCTGAAAATTTCTCAAGGCTGCCATTTTCAAAAATTACACCAAGTGCTTCTACGCAGGCAGAATTGACATTTTGATCATAATCTTCCTCTAGTTGTTTCAGCAAATACGAGAACAACCTGCACCAATTTGAAGAGATTTAAACTGAAAATATAATTGGAAAAATTAATTCAAACTAATCACAAACAATAATTTGTATATATCATACCCTTTCCATTTCTTGTGATTAACACACCATCCATTTATTTCTGAAAGGAGAAGAGACCAGGCAGATATTGCTGCAGCAACAACCTACAATATAGCAAAAATAAAAATTATTATGATTTGAAGTTTATGTGTTCGAAATTTTAGGATCCGTTTTCCCATAGATTGTTTTTCCTTTTTTTCGAATTTTTCTTCAAAATCGTGTTTGTCTATAAAATTTTGCATGTTTTTGGATACTTTTCGAAAATAAGTTTTTTTTTTTCAAATGAAATGCATGTCCAAACATAATTTCAAATTCCAAATACTCCCTCCGGTCCACTCTAAGTGATTTTTTTGTTGTCCACAATATTTGATTTTTTAAGATATCAAGAAGGAAATAACTTCTATTTTTCAAAGTTGTTCATGGAGTAAAGAGCCTGAGAGTAGTTTGTTATATTTCTAATGAGCAAATTAAGGTTAATATGATCAATTTCATTATTAATAAATGTTAAAAGGTGGATTCCTTAATATGCGTGAAAAGAGCCAAAAAATCACTTAAACCGGAGGGAGTACCATTTTTTAACTTAATTCCAAATACTACTTTTTTTCAAAAATTATAATTTTTATTCAAACGCCTGCTTAGTCTTTTTAAGTTCCATTAAAATTATCCAGTGAATTTTTGTATAAAAATACAGAATTTGGACCAAAACTAATAGTTAAAGCTTTAACATATCGAGAACGATAAAACAATAGTGCATAAAAAGTAGCTAGCAAGTATAATTGAAGGACGAAGGACTTACACTGAGTTTTGTCTCTTTTTCATTCATGATTTTCCAAATAATCTCCATGGATCTTTCTGTTTCATCAGTGTTTTTGGCACCAATAAGGGTGACAATAGCCAAACATTCTAATACCTGGTAATTTTATTTTAATTTCATGAAATTTGTCCAAAATTCAGATAAACATAAAACTATTTCATATCATATATTTAAAATATATCAAATACAGAAGTTTACCTTGGCAGAATGAGATGACTTGGATTTGAGAACTTGAGGAAGAAACTCTAGTGAATATTCATATATCTCATGTGCATGATCTCCAGCCCCGAGTGTTATTGCTAACAATCCTACATCCCAATCAATTAATGAGTACAACAATAGTACTATCAACTATAGTCTACAGGGCAAGAGGTAGAAGTCCAGATATGGGTTCGATTGAATCCAGTAGATTTTGGTCAAACATGATATTTGTATTAAGAAATTTATTAAATATGTACTCATATATTAAATTTAGAAATCAATTAATAGCACTTGAAGTTATCGATCTAAAATCTAGAACATAAAGTTAAAATCCTGGCCGAGAAATAATATCACTAGTGTAATTTAATGGAAATATGTACAAACCTATAAGTTGTAGTGCAAGATCAATTTCCAAAGCAGAACCCCGCTTCAACGAATTTTCGCATCGGTGTGTTAAGGTAACACAACTGAATAAAACATACACCAATGATTTAATCAGTATATTTCCCTAAATATTGTTATCTTCCAATTAAATTTCAAAAAAACAATCAGCAAAATTAAATATATTACGTACATATTCTGAGCAAATTCATATCGCACCGCTTTCTTAAATTCATTGATCAATTTGCCTAGTGCGTCTTCTCTTATGGATCCCCTACAATTAGCCCAAAAAAAAAAAAGAAATCAAGTCAGATATATTAATAGCAGATCATTCTAATTTAAATTTTAAAAGTTTAACTAGGGAAATTGAAGAAAAAGAAAAGTGTAAGAACTTACTTCTTTTTGTATAGTTCTTCTAAATAATCACAAACAGTTTTTGATCTAGAAATTGGACGCTTAATAAGCTTTTGACGCCTCTTTCTGGGTTTCGTTCTCTCAAACGCCGTACAATCTGAATCTGTCATTGTTCTTGAATTCTTCACCGAACTTCTCTTGTTACGTACTATGGTATGTGCCTTTGATTTCTGTTGATGTTTTTCTTGCATGATTAATTGTCCCAAGTATTTGTGAATTTGGTTGTCTTTCTATTTATATAGTGAAAGAAATTTGCATGCGACAAGAAAAAGGAAAAGGGAAAGATATTAAGCTGCCTTTATAATTTGTATGTTGGAATTTCCATAAATTGTACTGGTCATTCCGTATTCAAATTGAGAAAGGATTTGTGTGGACGCTATTAGGTTTAGACTAAACAACCGTTTTAAAGAATACATACATGTCTCCTGCGTCAAAAGGAGTAATTTTATTCTTAACATCAGGAATAAGGGAAAAGTGGAGTTGTAAAAGGAAAAATAAGGGAAGTGAAGGTTAACTTGCATACAAACTTAAGATCTGAGGTTTAAAGTTAGGTTTTGACAGAGCCGGAGTCTGAGTTTGAAACTTTCGACTCACAATCGGCCAAAATCAAAAAGTATTGTAAATTTTAACTATTCTTCAAATATGGGTCCTAAAAATGGCTATTTGTGCACTTCCCAGTTCCCCCATCACTCATCAGAATATATACAGAATAAATAGTTCCACAACTTTATTGCAATGGGACTCAAATGTGCTTAATAGTGCTGGTGTAAATTCTAATGATTACGTTAGTGTATGAAGTGAAGTTCGTTAAGCTAGATTAATGATTTATTATGTAATATTTAACTTTCTTTAGGATAATTTACTATTGTATATGACGCCATATTAATATATGATCACTTGAAGTTCAAAATTACGTTTGATTACCATAGCAAATAACTAAACGTGAATAAAAATAGTCATTAGGCTCTTGGAGTCTTGGTTTACTAGAAGGAATATTAACAAACAGTAGATCTACGTTAGGTTCATCTTACTCATTCTGGTACTTCTAATTTGAGAGCGTTGGTTTCAGTATCCCAACTGTTTACCACCTATGTAAGTTAAGTCAAGTTCCAACTCCCTACAAACATCTCCCAAAGATGGCGTTTGTTTCCAGATTCTTTCCAGCTTAATTAAGGATATATCTCATCGTTCATGTCCTTTCCTTTTTGTGGTTGAGGCCTTGAGGGTGGTGTCCGGACAAGCTTTCGCACAACTAGATTATTCCACTGCATATGTACTACCTCGCACCAGCACATGTACATCGAATAACCTTTTCCACCAAAACTTAAAATTGGGTTTAAACTCTAAAAGGGCAATTGTATATCCATGCAAATACACTAAATGCAAAGGCTTCCAATTCCCCAATTTTGTCCTGTTACTCGCACATATAATTGGAGGTTGGATTCTATCAGCAATGGAAATTGTTTTTAAGTTACACAATAGACCAAAACAAATGTAAGAACTACCTCTGACACAAATGTAAAATGTAAGCAATATCCACAGCTTAAGTTAAAACTTCCAAGATTCCTACTCCACGCCTTAATAGAATGTGTATCATTTTTCTCTAAATTAATGTTGAGACCCAGCACAAGTCATGTCCATACAAAACCAACCAAATATCCCAGAAGCAATAATAATATTCAGCTATTATATACCATCTTAATTAATATTTGGGACTAGATAAACTTATTTGTGTCACATGACAGCATAAGCAATAAATGACACATCCCGTCAAAACAGCATCCCTAAGAACCATGGTTGTTATAACACAATCAAGATGAGGAGGATCTGGATCATTAAGCACCAATCATAAAAACGTAAAAATAAAACTGAACAATCAATTAAGCTTCAATCCCAAATTAGCTACGGTTGGTGGTATGATTCCTCAGTATCTATCAGAGTTACTCTTTACGCTAACATCTAGAGACCTTAACTCTCCTCCTTTATTTCGGTTTGTGATCACATACACAGAGACAAGTTAATAATAGCAAAAACTGTGAAGAATCGAAAAAACAAAAAAATAAACTCATCCCTCACTGACTCCCAGAAATAAAATACAAAATCAAGTCAATCCCGTCCGCATCAATGAAGATTAGTGTCAGATATAACAAAGCACAGGCAGAATCTAGACTTTATATCAGGAACCCTCAATCTTATGCATGTTACTGAAGAAAGGCAATGAATCAGAAGGCTCTCACATAAATGTTTATTGATCCAACATTATATATATCGATCTACATAATCCATAAACAGCACAATGAGATCTCAGTACACCTAAATTGACTAAAACCTAGAGTTTTTCTCACTGCAGAATCAATTAGACGAAAACTAAATGATCTCGGTGCAACTTTCAAGACTCGGTTTCAATGGATGAGCTTTCCCCAGTGTGAGCAGAAGACTCCAAAGCATTCGCCAGCGACTCTGATGGTTTACTTTCAGCTTCCGGGGAAGTGGTAGCAGCAGATCTAGACTTCACAGCGTCCAGCATACGCTTGCTAATCTCCTTGGAGTATACCTAAAGCAGATACATATCCACCATTTAGTCACTGGATCTTAAGAAGTACAGTTTATTATACATATACATGGTAGTATTCCTAAAGAGATACATATCACAATTTAGGTGTAGAGACGGATTCAGGATTTGATGTTTATGAGTTCCTCCAACAACATCAAGTCAATATACAATAATAACTAGGTTCACGATCAACTATTTATAGATATTTAATGAATTTCTTAATACATATAGAGTATCTAGGCAAAGGCTATTATATTCACGTGAACTCCTAAGTTACAAGCTAGATTCGTCTAGAAGTGGGTGAGATATAGTACATTATACTCTCTTCGTCGAAAGAAAGTCTTTTGAAACATGTGGTCTAAAATAAACCATAGACATTTTTGTGGCTATAAATCATATCACTCAGTAGCGGAGCCAGGATTTTCACGAAAGGAGTTAACATTTAAAGAAGTGTACACAAGAAAGTCAAGGGAATTAATACAGAGTATATATAATTTTTACCTATCTAAACAGTGTAATTTACTGCCACAGATCTCATTAAAGGTAAAATGTACAACAACAACTCAATATAATGCCACAAGTGGGGTCTGGGAGGATAAAATATACGCACCTACCCTCAGAGGGGAGAGAGGTTATTTACGAAAGACCATCAGCTCGAGAGGAAGAAAAATAAACAATAGAGTTAAGTTTATTTCAAACAATATAGAAGAAAAATGTAAAGTTTAAAATCAAATAATTTCAAAATATAGAAATGACTAAGTAAAGAGTAGCAGATAAATGCCTAAGCACTAGTATACATAAGTCTCTTTGTATATACGTACAATGGTTAAAGTTGAAAGTAGTTGAACCCTTTACATACCTGAAGGATCTCGATTCCATCATCGTCAGGGGAGACAGAGGATCCAGCAAAGGTAAAGGCCTCTTCCTCTATGCACCTGGCAATATCTGAAGCCTCTTCATTTGTGAGAGTGCCGTAACGTTTCGAGAGGATACAAGGGGTAGAGAAAGTTTCAATGAGACGCTGAATGACGGCGTCACGGGTGCGCTGTGTGGGTGGCCAAATTCTGAATGAAAAATTCTTCTGGGAATTAGTGGGTTCTAATCGGCTCTGTGGAGTTTCTTCCATTTCAGCCATTGATGCGGAGGGAGAGATTTGGGGATTTTGGGTTCTGTTCGGTTCTTCTTCTTAAGCAATTTTGAAAGCGAAAGATTGACGGGAATTATTAATTGGTAATCAAGACAGAAATTAAATGCATTTACCTATTTCTTAAAAGGTAAAATTAGGAGTTGCGCCTCTTCTCTTTTTTCTTTTTAGGGCCTTTTGTCGTTTGGCCATTAAAAACAAAATCATTTTTTTCCGTATTTTTTACTTTTCGAAATCAGTGTTGTGATCATAAAAATTTTAAATTTCACTTAAAGTTAAATTTCGAAAATTTTAAAAACTTCAAAAGTTATTTTTTAAAATTTTTACTTCAAATCACTCACAAAAATTAAAAACAACTCCAAATAGTACTCATGTTCAAACACAACTTGAATTTTTAAATATCATTTTCACTTGAATTGTTTTTCACTTTTTCGAAATTTCACAATTCTTAAATCCAAACGACACTTAATCTTTTGGTCATTACGTAGTATAAACTCATTGATAATTGATACAACTAATTTGAATTCGTGCCGAAAATATAAAAATAAAAACAACGCAGAAAATTCATCTAACGATTCTTTTTTAAAAAACATTAAGGAGTTCTTATCATTTCACTACACATGTCACAAATTCACTACATATGCTTAGATGTTAGATGCCTGTTTGTACATTCCAAAAAACTTCGTCTACAAACTATGGACGTTTCAAGTTAGTCCAATTTTTATTTTTATTTTAAAAAGAAAAATATTTTAAGCATGACTTATAGAAAATGTTTAGTTCTACTCACCATGCTTGGGTAGAGAAGCGAAATTGTTAAATTGCTGAATGAGTTTTGCAAAATAAGTATAGTAAGGTAAAAAAACTCAAATTTGGTCTTTCATTTCTTTCGAATTTTGGCAGATGATAGAAAATTTCCACCACACAGAATTCGTATAACAAGTTCTTATCAAGTATGCATTAGACTTTCTCCTTAAGTTTAATTGGTTAGTGTCAGCTCAAGGGCAAAGCCAGCAAAGTAATGGCTTTAGGCCCCAAAATTTTAAGGGCCCTTCTCAAAATTAATAATAGGTTCACTTTATGGTAATTTTGAGATAAGAGGAGTTGCTATCATGGTAAGCAACCTCCACTTCCAACCAAGAGGTTGTGAATTTGAGTCAACCCAAGAGCAAGATGGGAAGTTCTTGGAGGGAAGGATGCCGAGGGTCTATTGGAAACAGCCTCTCTACCTTATGGTAGGGGTAAGGTCTGCGTACACACTACCCTCCCCAGACCCCACTAGTGGGATTATACTGGATTGTTGTTGTTGTTTATGGTAATTTTCCTTCAAAAAATAAAATTTTATTCTGATATCAAGTTATTAATTTCTATAATTAGTTGCTGCTATTGTTTGTGCCAAAGTTACAGCACGACAAAACTTCTTTCGATTTTTTAAAAAGTTTATCATTAATTTGTCGTTATTTTTGGTTTCAATGTGGAGCACCTTTTCCAAGTGTGCATTTGAAACTAGATGTTGACATGCGTTGAGTGTTGTAATATTAATACTCTCCCCGTCTAATATTATTTACCGTGATTCTCTTTTATACGCCCTTTAAGAAATATTAATTAAAAGGATGGTTGGATTATTTTATTTTTATTTATGTCTTAAGATATAATATTTTCTCATTGAATATTTATTCTATTCATATGATATCTACATATTAAAAATAATAATAATTATTAAGAATAAAATGGGAAAAATAAGATTTATTTTATCTTGAACTTCTAGAATGACAAATAATTTGAGACAACTTTTGAGATGCACGCAGTTGAAGTTAACTCTTAAAACTCATTCATAAAGTAACCGAAGGATGATTTTAGAAACATTCATTAGTCTAATACTTGATCCTTTAGAAATATTAAGGATGACCATTAAATCCAGCCAAAGAATTCTAATCAACAAGTTTATTAATATCCCATCAATATGGATTTCAACTTTAAGGGTGGTTTGGAAAGCCATCGGGTAATTGGAATTGGTTTAATTACTAGGGTAGTAATTATACAGTTTAGTAATTACACAGCATTATAATTACGATGACCTGTTTATTTGTCATAATATAATTACAGTGCAATTACAAGTATACTATTTGGTTGTACAAGTATAATTACACAATTAGATTAAATTATAAATATAAATTTAATTATTAATTAAAGTTAAGATTGAACAAATATATACCTTTATAAATGATATTAAATTTAACATTTAAGATACATATTATTTCTTGAAAACATATTAATTACTAATCATAAATTTGCAACTAATATTATAAAATAATTGACATATATTTTTCAAATTAATAATATTTTATTTTAATTAATTATAAAAACTAAAAACACATATTTTGTAAGAACATCATGGAGTGCTTGATAAAAATATTTATATTTATAAATATAATACCATAACATTAATCAAACATTTTACGAAAAAAATAATCTATCAATTCTAACTGAAAAATGAATGGCATGCAACATGAATTAATAAGTCAATACTACTAAAGCAAATAAAATGGAACCGAAGATATAACATAAATTCAAAATTAACATAATACTCTTATTTAAAATTAAATTAAGCTTCAATATAATTTAAGTAAATATAATTCAAAAGAAAAGAAAAACATAAGTCTATAACTTCATTCAACAATGAGATTCTACTTTAATGACATCACTCATTATATGCCAAATTTATTAATGACTCATTGTGTCTAATATTTTGTCACGACCCAAAATCCATAAAGGGTAGTAATGGCGCCGGACACCACTGTCAGGCAAGCCAACAATATTTACTTAATTGGGTTCTCATTTTATTATTTTTGAAATCATATTTTTCTTCAATTTAAATAGTAAAGAATGTGGATTTATAAAGTAAATAATAATACTTTTAACAAATTCAATACAGAACAACCCATAATCATCCCAAAATCCGGTATTACAAGTGCATGAGCATTAACTAGGAATATAAAATAAAATACAACAACTGTCCAGAATACAAATTGGACATGAAAAATGTAAATACTATGAAGGAGACTCTGCTGGCTGCAGGTCGACAAATGGAATGCAGCTCACCTAGGTCCCCGCATGTATACATGCCTCTGCTCTCATATGGCCTCTAGACATATATGTACCTGCACAAAAATGTACAGCAAGTGTAGTATGAGTACGTAAGCAACGTGTACCCAGTAAGTATCTAGCCTAACCCCAGAGAAGTAGTGACGAGGGGTCGACATCGACACTCACTAGTGGTCCAATAACATAAGGTACAGTAATGAGGTAGCAAATATGAGGCAGAGTAAGTAAGTGAAATGGACAAATATAGACCCGTGGTACAAATCTCCTCTCTTTACGAGGAACTCAAGCTCTTCATTAGAAATTCTCTCCTTAATCGGAGCATATATATAGGTATAGTGAAACTCATCAAGTGGCTACCATAATTCAAATCTGGAATTTACAAATACACTGGCTTCTTGCCAAGTTTTACGCATGATGTCATGGGAATGTGATATAGGAATGTCGAGGCATACGGCCCGATCCAACATATTAATAAAATGGTGTACTGCCGAGGGTCGAACAGCACGAACCATATGATAAATAAATTAACCTGCCGATGCGAACGACACACTCCCATGAGAGTATGGTACAAAAATCTTGCCGAGGCGAACGGCCCGATCCCATAAGAAGTGAAATACAAATTTCTGTCAAGGAGGACGACCCGATCCCATAAGAATAAGAAGCTTTGATGGGTCCTTTACCCCACTCACGAATAAACGCGTGAGTTGTAATTTATTATAACGATCCGGCCGGTCGTTTTGAGAGTAATAGCCTCGATACCCTATTAACTATCTCCCCCAAATCTTTTTCTGCTATTGTAACTTGCCGGGATGATTGGTTTTGAGTTTTGGAGTGTTTTGGGACACTTAGTCCCTAAATGAGAGCTTAAGCCTTAGGATTTGGACCGTAGTCAGAACTATATGAAGATGACTCCGGAATAGAATTCTGTCAGTTCCGTTAGCTCCTTTAGGTAATTTTGGGTTTAGGAGCATGTCCGGAATGTGTTTTGGGGGTCTGTAGTAGATTTAGACTTGAATTGGCGGAAGCTAGTTTTTCGGCGATGTCGGACGATAGTGGAAATTTTGATATCGAGCTCGGAATGGAATTCTGAAAGTGGCTGTAGGTTCGTAATGTCATATGTGACCTGTTTGTAAAATTTGAGGTCATTTGGACTAGATTTGATGTGGTTCGGCGTCGTTTGTAGAATTTGAAAAGCTTTAAATTCTTAGGTTTGAATCCGTGATTAATTCATGATTTTGGTGTTGTTCGACATGGTTTAAAGGCTCGACTAAGTTCGTAAGGTATTTTAGGATTGGTTGGTATGTTTGGTTGAGGACCCGGGGCCCTCGGGTGTATTTCGGATGCTTAACGGGTGAAAACTTGGACTTAGAGGAATTTCTGATCTTTACTGGTTCTGGTGTTTTCGCACCTGCGGAAAAGAGATCGCAGGTGAGCGAGCCGCACATACGGAGATGGAAGCGCAGATGCAATAAACCGAGAGTTGGCCTGGGGTCGCAGGTGCAAGGAAGTTTCCACATCTGCGATGCCCGCAAATGCGCAAGGTTGTTCGCACATGCGCAAGATGCGCAGAAGCGGAAGGGACTCCGCAGGCGCGAGGGCGCAGATGCGGCCCTTTCGTCGCAGGTGCGAAGGCAGAGGGGGTAAGTGAGTTGTGCAGATGCGCGCAGTTTTCGCACAAGCGCACCCGCAGGTGCGAGCCCAGGTTCCGCAGGTACGGAAATACCTGGGCAGTGATTAAAACCGAAGGGTTTCACGATTTTTATCATTTTTGGCTTTGCAAACTCGGGTTGGGGCAATATTTGAGAGCATTTTGCGAGGCATTTCTTGTGGTAAGTTCCTTGTGCTTATTGCTAGTCAATAATCTTGCCTTGCCATGTATTCTCCCAACTAGTTAATATGTATTTAAGGTGAAAATTGGAAGTTGGAGACTAGGGATTTGGGAGTTTGAATTGTGGATTGGAGGACCATTTGGTGTCAGATTTTAGTAAATTTGATATGGTTAGACTTGTGAGTGAATGAGCTTTCTAGTTTCGTGAATTTTGTCGGGTTTCGAGACGTGGGTTCCTGGGGCAGGGTTTGAGACAATTTCGGATTTTGGCCTAATTTTATAGTTTTTCTTGTGGGATTCATTCCATTAGCGCGTATTGATGGTATTGTACTGTTTTGAATAGATTCGGGCTATTTGGAGTCGGATACTCATGGGAAGAACGTGATATCAAGTTGATTTGAGCGGTTTGAGGTAAGTGGCTTGCCTAACCTTGTGTTGGGGACTTTCCCATTAAGATATCTTGATATTATTTGGTGTGTGGGCGCCGTGTACGTGAGGTGACGAGTACGTACACAGGCTATTATTGCAAAAAATCATGTTTAACCTTTTACAATCATAAATTGCTTCTCTTATTAATTGTACTAATATGTTTAATTGTGTAGTTTAGACTAGAAAAATATGTTTACGTATTTTAACTGCCTAATTGATAGTGTGTGCGTCATGTCCAGTTAAGTCCTTATTTGCCTTATATGTGTCCAGTATAAACTGTATAACTCGATGTCATACCTGTCATTTCATCTTGCGTTACATATTTAAATTGGGACTACGGTCGTATCCGGGATATCCCCTTGTACTGCATATTTACTTTGGGACTACGGATGTATTCCGAGAGATCCCCTTGTACTGCATATTTACTTTGGGACTACGGACGTATTCCGAGAGATCCCCCTATATTGTATATTCATTTGAAACTATGGGACGGTATCCCGAGAGATTTTCTACTGTGTTTATCTTGTTTGGAGCCGAGGGCTCCCTTAACTGTTAGATTTTCGAGAATTTCTTTAACTATGTTACCGTAAATTCTACTTATATTTTTTACTATTTAATTTATTATATTTACTCTGGTAGGGCCTTGACCTGACCTCGTCACTACTCGACCGAGGTTAGGCTTGGCACTTACTGGGTACCATTATGGTGTACTCATGCCCTTCCCTGCACATGTTTTCGTGTGCAGATCCAGGTGCGAGCTATCAGCCTCGGGATTAGTACGTGCTGCTGATTCTAGGAGACTTTAGGTACCTCTACCAGCGTCCGCAGATCTTCGGAGTGTTACAACCCATGTTTTCGTACGTACGAGTCGTCGTAAGTCAATTAATATAAGCTCAGAAATGAAATCATATTTGAAAAGTTTACAAAGTAAGTTAATCATATTACCTTGGAGGTTACAAAAATTGAAGATCATGAACAACAAGTACAAATATGGTTGGAAGATTCAAAAGCTAAAGGAATTTAAAAACATAATGTTTCGTCAAAAATCATCAAATTGGGAATGTTATAGCATATACTTTTGGAGTGAGACCACGGTGTTTAACATAATAAGGAGTTTATGTTATGAGTTATTTTAGTCGTATGATAGTCGTGTGTTATATTTTTAAGTCAAGCGAGTGGTGGAACAAAAGTCGATGAAAGTCATCACAAGTTACGTTCATAAGTTTTACTGAAACTTTGGGTCCAATGTAACTGACATTTTCTCCCAATATACGTAGAGTTATGGGGTGTTCAACCCATAAAATTAAAGATCTATGAATCTATTTTCCAACTCATTAAACCGTTTGTCATTACGATATCGGAGTAGAGAGATATGGGAAGTTTTCCGAGACTGCGCAGACTGTCTCCTACTCGCTTAAACGAAAATCCAAAAATGGGCCTCTTCGGGTCGTCCAAAAATGGGCCAGTTCGGGTCATTCAAAGAAGACTTTTTAAAGGCTTATCCCCTTCATATATTAGGTTGATAATAGGAAAAAATAACCAGACTTAATCTCTGCAAAACTCCTTTCAAAAATTTCCCCCAAACCCCAATTGATTTTCTCTCCCTTTCAAGTTCTAATTGGAGGTAAAGCCTAGAGTTTGAAGAACCAAGATAGGAGCCGAGTTATCCAATAAATAAGGTAAGTTTATTGCTCTCTTTCATCCATTTTTTTCTGCTGTATATGCATAGTAAGTCATTATATATTTGTAAGAACTCACGAGACGGTGATCGAAAGTCTTGAGTTTGAGTTATTCACTTATAGCGGACTGTTGTGTGGACTGTTTTATGGACTGTTTTGTGGTGCTGTTGGGCAGCGTGTTTTTCTACTATTTTGTGAGAGTTTTGGAGGAGTAAGGGTGTTGAGAAACACCACATAAATGCAGGATGTTGGGCTGATCGTTCATCGTAACAATTTCGGGTTGTTGACACTACTACGGTGGTCGTTTTGTGTATGAAGCGATTGGGGTGTGTTGGTCTATTTTGTAGTATTGTGTGGTATGCATAAGGTTGGAAACTAATGTATATATGTTGTTATTTTTGTTTTTGGTGTTGTGGT
>AWOL01S0077721.1:0-13302 GCA_000715115.1 Nicotiana otophora | reverse complement strand
GATATATTTATGGAATATAACCAAAACCGAGTAGAGAATACTTAACCCAATTCATATGGTGAAAATTGCTTCAAGAATCGCCTCAATCCGAGCTCCATAGCTCCAAAAATATAAAAATGGCTTAAACCCTCGAAATAGAGTACTTTATAATCTGCTTAGGCCTCCTCTTTCGCGAACGCGGGAAATCCATCGCGTTCGCGATGAATAAAACTCACACTGCCACAAAAGACTCTACGCGTTCGCGATACACCCCACGCGAACGCGATGAACACCGCTGCCAAAGCTTCGCGAATGCGACTGACCTTACGCGATCGCATAGAAGAATGCTCAAATTCTCAGCTGCCAACCTCAACACTTCGCGAACGCGATCCTCCATACGCGAACGCGAAGAGGACTTGCCCCAACTCTACGCGAATGTGGGACATACTTCGCGATCGCGAAGAACGATTTGTTGTTGCCATCAAAATACACTACGCGTTCGCAACACTAGCCACGCGAACGCGATGAAGAACTGAGACACCAGATAAATAACGAAACACAACAATACCAAAATGAAGAAAAATGACCTGAAATCAATTCGAAACACGTCCGAGCCCCTCGGGACCCCGTCCAAATATGTCAACAAGTCCCATAACATAACACAGACCTACTCGAGGCCTCAAAACACACATAACATCATTAGAACGACGAATCACACCTCAATTCGAATTCAATGAATTTTGAAACTTCAAACTTTCATAACCGATGCCGAAACCAATCAAATCACGTCCGATTGACCTCAAATTTTTCACACAAGTCACATTCGACATTACAGACCTGCTCCAACTTTCGGAATCGAAATCTGACCCCGATATCAAAAAGTTCACTCCCGATCAACGTTTCCAAAATTTCTACTTTCGCCATTTCGAATCAAATTCAACCACGGACCTCCAAATCACAATCTGGATGCGCTCCTACGTCTAAAATCACCCAACGGAGCTAATGGAACCATCAAAATTCCAATCCGAGGTCAAATGCTAAAAAGTCAAACTTGGTCAACCCTTTCAAATTTAAAGCTTCTAGCTGAGAATCATTCTTTCAAATCAATTCCGAATAACCTGAAAACTAAAACCGACGATTCACATAAGTCATAATACATCATACGGAGCTACTCGTGCCCTCAAACAACCGAGCAAAGTGTAAATGCTCAAAACGATCGGCCGGGTCGTTACAATTTGGCTTGAGCATATAAGCCATTAAGCATAACATAGTCTGTTATAATAAAAAAATAATTATCACAAAGCTAATTATTTTAATAATTTCAAATTTAATATGGTTGATATAAAGGACATAATTAATAAACCTTAAATACGACTACATTTAACATATTTTAACTAATATCATCAGAAAATATACTAATGTAACGAAATGATTGAAAAGTATTTAAGTTTAATTTTTATGCAGAGAAAAATTACGTTATATTTATAAAAATATAACTTATTTTTATTAACTTTCTATCGTATGCATGTATGCCATTTTTCACATGTATTTAAATAGATAAAATTCAATTATAGTATGTCTAAAATGATATAGTTTGAGATTGTCAGTATTGATCGAATGATCTTATGATTCTACTTTCTAACATCATCTCTTAATTAAATTCAATAACTATTAAAATAACTTAATCATATATACTTTATTATGATTAGAAAAATAATTCTTGCTAATTATCGTGTATAATATATTTAATTCTTGTTAATTAAAGTATTTTTTATATAGAAAAGGAAATTAATATGTTATTCGAGAAATATAAATGAAATTTTGAAAAATAACTAAGAATATCTTAAAATTAAAAGTAATACAAATGTAATTTGCTATTACTTGGAAAAGAGTGTTTTATTTGATTTGATTTATAAAGATCCTTAATTAATGCATCCTTTTACAAAACAAAAATAAATAAATAAATAAATAAGTGGTAAGCACTATTAAATAAAGTAAATAGTACTATGCTGGGAAGTGGCAGTTGGGGCATTTTAGTCCCACATCGGCCAGAGCTTGTAAAGTTTTGTACTTTATAATGAGTATATTGGAACGACTATTCAAGCAATGGGCTATGCTAGCTGTAAGTTCTTGTGTTGTGGTCCAATGTAACAAAGTCCAGCATATGAGAGATGTTGAAGATACAGGAGGCGGGGTAAAAATAATAATTTGGGGGTGCAGTCGGGTGGGCTTACATATATATATATATATACTCTAATAATATTAACTTTGATTTTTCATCTAAAAGTTTTAACGCATGCACTTTGCAATTTTCATGGGGATTTACTTGCAACTATTTTGCTATCAAACTCCACAAGAAGAAAACTCCCAAGTTTCATTACCTTTTTACCAAAAATTTCATGTGAATATTTAGAATTTCCTATGGAAATATCCGCAAGTAATCTACATGCGAATTTAAAATCTCATGTAAGTTACATGCGGATTCAAAATTTCCAAGAGATTTACCTGGGGATTTTTAAACTCCGCAGGTAATAATTATCTAAGAAGGTTTTTCCATTAAAATTTTTTCTAAAGGAAAATCCGCAGAAAACTAAGTTTCCTGCGAATTTTCATGTATAATCCGTAGCAAAATTTCCATGTAATAAGTGAATATCTTGTAATACTTGTACTATCAACATGATCATCGGCGGCTGATCCATTCCCAATCCAAACTCAACAATGAGTGGAAGAGGTCATTAGAAGAATAGTACCTAACTATGAGTCGGTGTCGATTTTCTTAGGGAGCTAACAAGGGGTGTTAGAGTGTATACTTGATGCGTGAAGATGAAACAACTTAAATACACTTCCAATCACGTTGGTTTTGCAAATTACGTCAATAAACTACACTATCAATGCTCAATTAGAGAAATAAAACTAGAGATTGACTAATTATTTTTAGTTATTTTCAAATAGGTAAAAAGTCTAGGGATGTAACCTTCGCCTAGGTGTTCGCCTAATGGGTTAATTACGTTATCACTTATTTTATTGATTGGAGTGTATTATAGCTCTCTACTCTAAGTTACCCACTCAATACTTCTCGGTTATAGAGTGATTTTGCCCAATTTGGCTTTCTCAAGCCCTATCAAGCTAAATAGTTGATATGAGCTCAAGTCGGGTTTTCTCTATCTCTAGTTCAAACCATTTCATTAGGCTAGTCAAATCCTTAACTAGCCCAATTTCTGGTTAACTAAGTTTTCCTAGACTAAATTCCTCTTTCTCAAGTAAAGACCAAATCAAAAAGGCATAAATCAATGTTTGCAGCCATTAATTCTAAACTTAAAGCATGAACAAGGCTAAATAACAAATACCCAATCATAAACAAGCATTAAATTAAATACCCATAAGGTTTACACACTAGGGTTGGGTCACAACCCTAGTAAGTATCTAGCTACTCATAGTAAAAAATAAAGAAAACAAAGAAGAAATACTAATTAAACCCATAATATAAAATTAAAATGACAAACTATGATGTTTTTGTCCCAAAATGATCACAAATTACCCAAAATGGTAAACTACAACGGCTACAGCTAAGAAAACTTCAAAACTTGACCTAAAAAAGTGATTCTCGTCTATTTATAGTGGCCCAAAATTTGCTGACAAAAATATCTTTCGGGAGGTTCTGCAGCGACATATTTCCATGTGCAGTCCCCATATTGCTTGAGTCTGCAGGGGGATAGATTTTGCAGCCACACAATCTCATCTACGACTTCACTTCAGCTTTTGTGGCCGCACAATTTATGTGCGGTCCGCACTTCAAGCAAGGCTTCAGTCTTGGTCATTTTGCACACTCTCTGAACTTTTTGAATTCTTGTCAGTGCGACCATGTTCTGCGGCCGCACATATTGTGTGCGATCCGCACTTCTGCTTCAATTACATCTGGGCTTCTACATCAGCTCTGTGATCGCAGAGAGAATTTTGCGGTCCGCACTTCAGCGGCCGCGAAAATACTTCTGTGGACCGCACTTCTGGTCTGTTGCGCCCCTTCTTGCCTTGTGAGTCGGAACACTCCTTTTTGAGTTGGATTTCTTTGTTTGAGCCCACATCTCCAATATTCCTCTAATTTGTATACTTTTATTAGTTTTGGAAACATAAATCAATATTTCGGACTAAAACAAAAGTAAAAAGGTACTAATAAGTTGTCAAAATCTATACTTATCAACTCCCCCAAACTTAAGTCTTTGCTTGTCCTTGATCAAATAGATTATTTCTCACCTCCTCCGAGTAGGGCTACTTATCTGGCGGATCAGACGGTTATTTTCTCTCAACAGTTCGGCTTATCGGTTATCGGCTTTTAAATGTATTAATCCGCTAGCCACCCGATAAGATATCGGGCGGATTTGATTGGTTTGACTATTATCGGGCGGTTTATCGGCCTATTTGAATCTGTATTACAGAGGCATATATTAGTCTTTCATGTTACACTGTTACTAGTAAATACCAGCAAACAATTAATTTACTTTGCATGTTATAAATCCCCACCATTTTTCACCGTTACCTTCAATGGTACCAGTGCCAGTGAAAGTCATATTATCAAGTCATAAAATACAAGCCATTGCTATCTTCTTTTTGCCAACAATTTGGTCCATTTGGTGGCATTAGGATCCCATTTACCTATATATTTATAACATGCAAAGAAGGAGATTGTTGGTATGTTGTAGATTTGAGCAATAGAAAAAAATGGAAATTCTTCAACAGTAATGCAGTCTGCACATTCTTCAGCTAACATAACAGTTAACACTTCCTAACATGGCAATTACATCCGTCAAAATGAGTCCAAAATACAACTAGAGATAAACAAAAAATTTAGACATAAAATCTAGAACAATTGGAGACATCCAAAATATAAATGTTGCAGCTAACAATGCTTCAATTTCTGCAGTTTCAAAGTTCAAACAACTTGCAAAGATGAGAGGAGGAATGAGTTGAGGAGCGGCAATTTCAATTGATTCAGCAGCTCGAATATCCATACTGTTCTAGAAATACAAGTCCATACTGTTACCAAATAAACATAAAAATACTGTATCATACCCTAGACTTTAGCACAACAATAAATACAAAAATATTGTTCCAGAAAGTTTGCTCGAATATCCAACTTGTAGACAAAATGTTGTTAAACATAGCCAAGTCCATACTATTACAGAAAAGGGGCAATCACATTATAAAGCCAGGCTACCTCATAAAGTAATTTGGCTAGAACTTGGAACTAAGCACTAACACACATGAGTCATGCGATAAATATATTAACAAATTTATTAACACTATATTACAATTCAAATTATTACTAGATATATTAATATTACACGTCAATTACGGAAGGGCTTTTCCAGCGCTAGCTAAATCTGAAGAAAAAAAATTATAATAATGAGTCATGTGATAAATATAAGCATATTCACAATACTAATATACAACAAATATAGTAACAATATTATTACCTTGCTCAAGCTGCTTGATTTTATCAAGATTTTCCTCAACATTAAAAGGTTGTTTTAATTTTTCATTTCAAAGCCAATCTTGAAGACATTCTAGAGCTTGCACCAATTTAGGATTTAATAAATCAATAAGATGTCCTCCCATACTAAACGCACATTCGGATGTCACACTTGAAATCAGAACAGCTAATATATCACGAGCCATCTCCGCAAGAACAGGAAATCTAGCTAAGTTCAATTTTCACCAGAGAAGAACATCAAATTCTTTAGTGTCGTCCTCAGTTTCTTCACCAAAATAATTATCTAACTTTGTTCTAGTATCCACACCTCCACTCACAGTTTTATATTTTTTTAGATCTTGCATGAGTGATTCTAAAAGTCCTGTATTTTGGGTGCTTACTTGACAGACAGAAAGTGTAATGATCCGACAAGTCGTTTTGAGTTCTAGCGTGTCATTCGGCGGTTTGAGGCTGTGAGTAGCTTCACTTCGGGTATTATGACTTGCATGTGTGATCAGAATTGAATTTTGGGAAGTTCAGAGTTGATTTGAAAAGAGAATTCTAATTTCAGAAGCCTTAAGTTGGATGAATTGACTAAAGTTTGCTTTTTGAGTAAACGACCCTGAAATCGAAATTTGAAGGTTCCAGCAGATTCGTATGATAATTTTAGACTTGGGCGTATGCCCGGAGCGGATTTTGGATGACTCGGGAGCGTTTCAGCGCCCATTATGGAAGTTGGCATTTTGGAAGAATTTCCTAAATTTGAGTTGAAGTGTATTTCAATTATATCGACGTCCATTTGGGATTCCGAGTCTGGGAATAGCTCTGTATGATGATTCCAGTCTTAGGAGCGCGTCCGGAAGTGGATTTGGAGGTCTGTAGGTCATATCGGGGTCATTTGGAGAAAGTTAGAAATTTGAAGGTTTTTGAGAAGTGTGACCGGAAGTAGACTTTGTAATATCGGGGTCGGATTCCGATTCCGGAAGTTAGAGTAGGTATGTAATGTCAATTATGTCTTGTGTGCAAAATTTGAGGTCAATCAGACGTGATTTGATAGGTTTCGGCATCGATTGTAGAAGTTTTGAATTTCAAAGTTTATTAAGTTTGAATTGGAGGGTGATTCGTAGTTTCGATGTTATTGGGCATGATTTGAGGCATCGTCTAAGTTCTTAATGTATTTTGGAACGTGTTGGTATATTTGGTTGAGGTCCCGAGGGCCTCGGGTGGATTCCGGACGGTAAACGGATCGAGTTTAGACTTGGGGAGAACAGCTGAAGCTTCCAGCTTCTGGTGTAACCTTACTTGCGCAGAGGTAGCCGCAGGTGCGAGCTTGTAGGTGCAAGCTATGAGCCGAAAAAGCGAAAGAGTGAGGGCAGGCCAGCCACCATAGGTGCGGAAGTTTTGGCACACCTGCATGACCGCAGGTGCGAGAGCAGTAGTCGCAGAAGCGACCCTTTTGTCCGCAGATGAAAAGCTTGGCCAAGTAAAGGAAAAGCGCACCTGCGAGGCTTTTGTCGCAGGTGTGGGACCGCAAATGCGTCCAAGGCACCGCAGGTGCGAAAATCGTCTGGGCAATGAGGTTTTTAAAAGACGTGATTTGGCCATTTTTTCCTCCACTTGTTTTTTGGTTAGGAGATTTTTGGTGCTCTTGGAAGGGAGATTTTCTTCATCCATGTCAAGGTAAGTGATTTTCACCTATTTCAAGTTAAATACTTGGATTATATATGGATTTAGACTTGAAAATTTGTAGAAATTTGGGATTTTGGCAGAAAACCTAGAAATGGATATTTTTGGATTTTGACCACGAAATTGGGTATGGAATTTGGAATAAATTATATATTTGAGTTCGTGGTATCATGGGTAAAGTTTATCTTCCAAAATTTTCGGAATCCGGGCATGTGGGCCCGAGGGTAATTTTATCAACTTTTCGAGCGGAGTTGGGAATTTGTTTAAATTGAATTACAATGAGTATTGGAGTATATATTTATGGGTTTTCACATTTATTGACTAGTTTCGGAGCGTTGGGCATCTGTTTGAGTTGTTGGAAGGACTTAGGAGCCGGTTATGGAATTTCGGAGCGAGGTAAGTCTCCTTCCTAACCTTGTAAGAGGGAAATAACCCCATATGTGAAATAATACGATATGTGCTTATATTTGTGGGGGCTACGTACGCACGAGGTGATGAGAGTCCGTGCGTAGCTACTATTATGCTAAGTCCGGGTAGTCTAGGACCCAAATCATGCTATACTTGCGATATTTGCAACCTTATTGTTAATTTAAATTACTTAAATCATACTGAACTTGGTAAATGAATTTTTAAAAGGCTAAACTTCATTTTCCTTGACCGTTAAATGAGAATTGATATTTTCTTGGATAATTGCTCCTTAAAGAATTCTTGATTGACTGTTGAATGTGTTTATCTTTTGTGGAGTAGGTCGAACGCCTCGGCAGATTAAATAGATGCATCTATGGTTCGCGTTGTTCGACCCTCGGCAATGCACGATTCAAATATTATGTTAGAGCAGGCCGTATGACCTCGGTATGATTGTGCATGATTTAATTGATTGCTTTGAAAATTACAATAAATGATATTGCCTCCTTGTCCTGAGATAAATTATTAAATAATGGGAAATAAATTTGGAGATTCTTAATTATAAAAAAATTGCTTACTTACTTAAAAGTATTGAGCTTGCAACCGTTTTATATAAAATCCATGCTTAATTATAACATTGATATTTTATTTATAGCCATAGTAAGTGTCGAAGTCGATCCCTCGTCACTACTTCTTCGAGGTTAGACAGGATACTTACTGGGTACACGTTGATTTACGTACTCATACTACACCTGCTGCACATTTTTGTGCAAGTACAAATATGCATAGTAGCCTCGTGGGCGCAGAGGCGCTGTTATAGCGGGGACTTAGGTGGGCTGCATTTTATACTATGACTCGCAGCCAGTAGAGTCTCCTTCAACGTATTTATATTTTTTCTGTCCAAATTGTATTCTGGACAGATATTGTATTTTATTTTACCTTCCTAGTTGAGGCTCATGCACTTTTGACATCAGGTTTTGGGGTGATTTAGGTTGTCCTGTATTGAAATTGTTAAAATATTATTATTTATTCTGTAAATTCCAACTTTACTATTTAATTGAGGAAAAATATGATTTCAAAAATATTAAAATGAGAACCTAATTAAGTATTTATTTTTGGATTGTCTGACAGCGGTGTCCGGCGCTATCACGACCTTTAATGGATTTTGGGTCGTGACAGAAAGCCCGGAAGTAGATGTGTTCAATGAAGAACAATCTGAAGATGAAGCAAGCGCGACACCTTTTGAGTTGGACTTTACATACTCACTAAATAATGAAGTCATGTACTTCTTCACTTCTGCTTGTATAGTTGCCCCCGGATCTTCACCAAACATCTTTACAAGTGCATATCTAATAGATTCGAGCTTGTAACGTGCATCCAAAATATATGAGATGAAGATTATCTTGTTCATTTTTACTGGATCACCCCAATACTTATCAAACTTTTTTTTCATCTTCTTTGTCATCTTACTTAAAATTGTATCTTCATTTGCTGTCAATTACTTCAAATAAACAACAACCACTCAAATTTCAAGAAAATGACTATTTGATGTAACATAACGTGATCTAGATTTTCAGCCATGCTATGAGTCACTACAACAAGAAAAGAAAAGGAATGAATACGATTGATAAAAAAGCTACAAACTTTTTGATGACGAATAAGAATTTTTCATTTATAACTGAATCAAAATCGAATTAGAAAGTAAATTTATTTCCAGACAAACTATGATGAGGAAAATGGCATTCTTCTGCCAAGAAATCCCTCTTTTAATCCCCGGAATAATTTTGACATTTAGAAACTATATAGGTAGTTGGATACTAGATTTTTACAAATACTTTACTTGAACTTCTATTACCCCAGTGAAACTTTATTACATGAATTGCAACTGACCAAGGATTTGAACATCACATTTACACATTGAATCTGACTACATATAGCATGCTCTACGCTCAATGGAGTAAATAATAAATACATCTATGCAACACATCAGAGAAGCTAAAATTGTAGCAGATATTTTTTCTAAATATGTTTATAATAATAATGGTACAATACTCACCTTCTTTTGTATTTGACTATTACATGTATTAATGACCTTCAAATTAGGTACTAAGGAAAAGAGTCATATCTTGTACCAATATTTAGTCTTTATATATAAATCATATCCCCTTTACTTTTTGCTGCTCTGGCTATGACCATAACTGATGACTGGGTTCTGAGATTAGAGGTGACATATGGAGAAAACGAGAAAAAGATTAGAGAAGAGAATGGGAGGCGAGAGAGGCTGGGTTATTGTTGTTGTAGTGTTGGTGTGTTGACTGTTGCCTCGACCTTCAGAGAGTAGAGAGTCTGAGAGGGAGAGGCGACGTGAGAGGGAGAGGCGAGTGGAAGGGATATGTAATATACATATGGATAAAAATATATAAATATAAAAATTATTAACGGGGTAATGGTTTATCCAATAAAAAAATTAAATAATCCGCCCCCAAATCGATAATCTATTAATAATAAAATTTCAGTTCGTTCCCCACCTGTTAATCCGATAACTCGATACCAATAAGCCATTAAGTTACTTTTGTGGTTCGGTTTTCGGTTTCGGTTTGGTTTTGAACACCCCTACCTTAGAGTGAAAGGTCATTACAGCATGTCAATGGTGAGCCATTCATACTCAGTTGGGAGCAACAATTACCCACACTACTCATGCATTATTAACAAGGTGACAAGTCAAATATCATACACATATAGTTCTAATGTGATATTTGAGCTTCAAGAATTGACTTTACTCATCAAGGACTCTTGTTCTATCATGTAGACCATGGTGGACTCCAAACTCTTCCTCCTATACCTTTAATTTGCAAAGCTCACTTCAAAAGTTAGCATTCAATCTTAAGATTCATGAAAGGTTCACTCTTCTCTCACAAGAGAACGTCACAAGTACGGCTTCAAGTACCATAGGCTTGCCCCTCATGTAGATTACCACTAATGTAAGCTCACTCGGTTCGAAATCAAGTAGGACTTATTTCGGGTTGTAATGAAGGATTTTGGGTTAGGGTAGGATACCATATGAGTAAGTGGTTACACCTTTCCTTAAGCACTCCATATTTTCATTTCTTGGCTCACAATTACCAATTCTTAGAGGCATTCTCTTTTTATTGGGGGCTAGAGAGATTTGACATCACTCTTTCTTGTCTATTTCATTCTTTTTCTCCCTTGATGCTCATGTTAGGGATCATTACCTCTTTTTGACTCCATCAACCCTTTTCATTTATTCTTCTTTTTTTTGCATTTTTATTTTTGTTCTTTTTCTTTTCTTGCCTTCTCTTTTCATAAAGATCATTTCTTTTCTCTTTCTGTGCCTTGATACCTCTTTCAGATTCCTCAACTCTCTCCCCAAACTTATGCCTTAAGCCACTTATTTCATAAGAGTGTTAAGGAAGGTCCGAGTGCCGAGAGAGGATCACGACAAAATGGGGCGCATAATATAGTTATCAACTAAGAAAGGCTAGAGGCTCAAAGGGGGTTGACTAGGGATAATGACATTGGTTAGAAATAAAAGCTCAAACGGGCCAAGAAAAGCCTACAATAATTTCTCAAACCAAGTAAAACTTAGGATTGCTCCTTGAAGCACATTCGGGGCAAGTTCTAGACTAATCGCACGGATACTTGGACTAGCAACAAATCACCTCATCCCTCACGCAACTAGACCGCAAAAGAGGATAGAGTCGAGAGCCTACAAAAACCACACTCAAGTTAAAGATCACTATGGTCCAATAAACCACTCGATGATTACCAAAGTCAACCCAAGAGTCTCAAAGTCACTAACTCGAGCTATTTTCTTTCAAAAATCTTATTTCAAATCATAAGCACGTAGTTAAGTGTGTTGGTACCAGATGAAGCATGAATAACTCTTTTTCGAGAATGACTTAATTAGGTTTTTTATTCATTACAACTATTATTATTATTATTATTATTATTATTATTATTATTATTATTATTATTATTATTATTGTTATTATTATTATTATTATTATTATTATTATTATTATTACCTAAACACAAAAATGGACTCATTCCCTTCAGAAGGTTTTCAGGCCATCCATCGTTGGGACGAGTCACCTGGTTCACATAAAAACTACCTTTGGAAAGAACCGTGGTATTAAGAAAACCAAAGGCTTATTATTTATAAAAACATAAAAGAAGCTACAAACAAAACAATAACTAAAGTGGAAAAATAAAGAAGCTAATGAACAATAACTACTAAAGATAAATAAACTACAAATAAAAAAAAGGAACAAAATTATCAAATTATTACAGTCCCAAATGTATCCGAAATGTGTCAATGTCAAATCAAATAAACTTCACTCCCCAGAATAAAAATAAGCATTGTCCCCAATGCTTAACAAAATAAGAGTGAAAGGAGAGAGAGGGTGAAGAAAACTCCCTAAGGATCTTTGGACAATTCAGTGTCCCCAGCAACATCATCTCATGTTGGGTCATCCAATTGTATCTCATCATCATCATATCTGGGCGTGAGTGTAAGGACTCGGCCGACCGTTTCAGGAGTTATAGCCACGTTTTCCCCATTTCTACTTCTTTTTGTGTTATTCAACTATATTATCTTATATCGGGTTAGTTGGTTCGGGTCCGGAAGGAACTCGGAGTGAAATGAGAAACTTAGTCTCATAATTAAAAAATTTAAGTTAGAAAAGTGTATCGGATATGGACCTATGTGTAAACGACATCGGATTTGAATTTTGATGATTCCAATAGCTCGTATGGTAATTTTGGGTTTCGGAGCGTGTCCGAAATATTATTTGAAAGTCCGTAGAGGAATTAGGCTTGAAATGCCGAAAGTTTAATTTTTGAGAAATTTGACCGGGGGGTTGACTTTTTGATATCGGGGTCGGAATCCAATTCTGAAAATTGGAATATCTCTGTTATATCATTTATGACTTGTGTGCAAAATATGAGGTCAATCAGTCGTGATTTGATAGGTTCCGGAGTCTATAAACACCCCCAATGAGCGCAGATACCTACTGAGTGCGAGTGCCGAGTGCTGAGTGACTGGGAGGCATGAGCGATTGTGAGGTATGCTCGAGTGGCAAGAGTGATTGCGAGGTATGCCCGAGTGGCAAGAGTGATTGTGAGGTATGCTCGAGTGGTAATAGTGACTGTGAGGTTTGCCCGAGTGGCTGTATATGAGTGATGTTATGCCCGACAGGCTATTTATGATTTCATCATTTTTGCTTACCTTTGCATTGAGCCTTTGTTTGAAAAACTGTTGGAAAAATATCTTTAAATGATTTTTACTGGAACCGGGTTTAAACGAGATGATTTGATTCAAACACTGATTTTTAAAGCATGTTGTACTTTACTAAGATTTCACGATATGGACGTTATATGCTTTATTGCTCTTCACTACTGTTCAGTCTTTATTTATTGTTGTTACGTACTGAGTTGGCGTACTCAGGTTACTCCCCGCACCTTGTGTGCAGATTCAGGTGTAGCTGGATACAGTAGCGGTTATTGAGTGTTCTGGTTGCAGATTTTCTTGGAGATAGCAAGGTAGCTGTTTGGCGATCGCAACCCCGGCTCTTCTCCCTCTTATCTTCCTCTAGTTTTATTTAGTTACTTTCTAGGCTGAGTTAGCCTTGATATTATTAGACCGTTTGTAGTAGATGCTCATGACTAGTGATACCCCGATATCGGGCTTTTCTTTTTCGCACTTCTATTTTTCTTTGATTTGAACTCTTTAAATGGAGGTTTTA
>AWOL01S0077712.1:28783-52960 GCA_000715115.1 Nicotiana otophora | reverse complement strand
CAAATATATTAGTTATTTTCTGTAAGCTGAGATTGACAGAGTTTGAAACTGTAGAAGCTGCTTAAAATATAGGCATCAAGCTAATATAAAAGAGCATTTACAAGCTGGTACAACATACTACTAAAATATAAAAGAGCATTTACGATGCAATGCCTGAAATAGAAGCTAAATTACTAGCATTGCGCCTCTTAAAGAATCTAGTCATATCACCATATCGGCGAGCATCTACAAGTTTTAAGTACATTCATCGTTCGACTGCAGGTTACCCAGTCTACCACTCAATGTATGATGATTTTGTGTGGATGAAGAAATTTGGAGACCCGATGTTTCATAGGCATGTAGCAGGTTCGTTATGCCTTTTCCCAAATAACATATGTTGAAAATATGCGGTATTCCCAAATTATCCATATTATCCGTCATTCAACCCATTTTTTATTCGTATCAAATATTGTAGATTTCTATCACTTCATGTTGTTCCTTTCGCCTTGTTCTCTTTTACCTTGTTCTTGTTAGTGCTTGTTGCTACTGCTCTATTTTCATTGTTCCTCATGCCGAAGGTCTACTGGTCTACGTACTATCTACCCTCCCTAGACCCCACTTGTGGGATTATACTAGGTTTGTTGTTGTTGTGTATCAAATATGAGTGGGTCGGCCTATATCTGACCTGGCTATATCCGGCCCGGCCTGCCTGTTTGCCACCTATGTGGATGACACAACTAAGATGTCATCCTGAATCAATCTAATTTATTACTATATTTTTACAGTGGCAAGCGTTTGGGGTTTATTAGCACTTCGGCTTGCAGATGATGAAGTTTTGCCTTTTAATTACCTAACTTACGCGTATGAGCTCCAGGTACGAGTAAAGAGCTTGGATTCTTTCTCAAAAGCAAGTGCATTACTACCTTGGTCTTTTAGCTACAATCAAAATGCAACCTAATGCTAGCAATATTCATGAAACAGAAATGTGCAGAACAGTTGGAAGCTGAAATATCGGAAAATGGCATTTCACTTGTTCCCTTGTATGCTTCTATTGAGAAACTCCGAAAAGCAGCCATTAAAATTGAGGAAGACATAAAGGTACAAGATGTGTTACGTATTTTTTAGAGATCAATATAATACATTGACATGCTAATACAGTTAATTCAAGTGTAATCTCTCTAACAGCTTAATGTTTTAAATGAGATGATCACACAATTCAACAGTAATAGCTAAACTGCGCTCATAGATTTAACAAACACATGACTTGTAGGCACTCAAAGCCAAAAGAAGTTGGCCATCGGTGAGAGAGTTGAACGATAGACTAATAATGACAGAACGAGCATTCACAGATAAAGACGGGCTACCTTCAAGAACATGGTATAAACATTTGGTAAGTCGTCTTTCAACCTTGCTATGAAACCAAATGATATAACATAGTTATCCATCTCATGACATATACATTGGATTTAATTACTGCAATTTTTTACTCAGATTTATGCACCAGCAAGGCACGACGACTATGGGTCTAACTCATTCCCCAGTATATCTGATGCTATTGAGAGGGCGAAGAGCCTGAACTCTACAGACTCGTGGCGTTCTGTACAACATGAAGTTTGGCGAGTTGCTCGTGCCATCACACAAGCATCACTAGTCCTCAGTGGTCGACTAACGTGAATCTTTGTTGTATCATTTACAATGTTATTGCGTTAAATATTTTTGAAGCAAGAGGTTGTATGGTTTTAAGCTTGGTCTTAAACAAAGTTGTGAATTTTACTAAAGATCAAAAGTGGATTCTTAAGTCAACATAGACGCTAGTAGAAAATATAGAGAAGTTCTAGTACTCTTTATTTTTTAAATTCATTTTGTATAATGTTAGTTTGAGTGAGCTTAAATGAAACGACGGGATAAGTAATGATTCATGTAACCAACTCAACTTATTTCGAATTGAGTCATAGTTGTTGTATATCTTGTGAAGTCAGACACACTTCTCCATCAGTGACAAAAAGTTTAAAATCTTAACTTGTCAATGTCTAATAAAATGCAAGAATTTTGCACAAGGTTTCATCAATTATTAAACATAAATTAAGGGCTGATTCTCAACTAGACACTTAATTGGTACTGATTAACTCTAATTTTGGAAGGGGAGCTTTGGCGTAACTGGTAAAGTTGTTGACATGTGATCATGAGGGCACGGGTTCAAGCCGTGGAAACAGTCTATTGCAGAAATGTAAGGTAAAGTTGTGTACAATAGACCCTTGTGGTCTGGCACTTTCCCGGACTCTGCGCATCGCGGGAGCTTAGTACACCGGGTTGCCTTCTTCTAAACTCTAATTTTGCTAATGCAAGTATTTAGGAGTTCATTTTTACATGGATTATGAAGAGGGCTCTCTAATTTTACAGGATTACAATCCTAGAGCACTGCTGCAATACCTATCTTCAACAGACAAAATTCAAATCAGTGGCGATAAAACTACATTTAACAGCAAATGATTATAATAATTACATCCAATTTTTGCCAAAATGATGATACACATTGTTTTCCTTCAACTATTCCATGTTCGGAATTTATTGAACTGACTAATTCAAATTCGCACATTTGACCTAACTCTGAAACCTATTGGCCCGATTAATCCAAATTCACACATGGAGGATATAACCCTCTCTATCGAAGACCAATCCAAATCTGCATATCAAGAGTTTAGGAGTTCTAAAGGAAGCTTTAGAATTAGCCACTAATGCTATGCTCGAATCAGGGTAGACCGCTTACATCACAACCTTGAAGTACAGTCATTTTTCGAACTCTGCGTAAATACGAATACTAAATTGAGAAGAATGAAAAATGCATCTTTATTTATCTAACAAGGTGACATACAGATAACAGATCCCTTCCTATTTTTCCTTCTATCTGCATACTTCACCATAACATTAGCATATTCTCATATATTTACATATCAAAAAACAAAACAAAACCAATCATTATTCAAGTCAATCTTCAACAAAGTTGCAGGTTTAAGATTCAGTTTGATTCTCTTCTGGTTCATCAAAATTTGGATCATTTGCATCAATAGCCACTTTTTTGGCCTGACCAATTTCATCATTTGAGTAGTTCCCCCAATCACCAGCCCAAGTAAACTTTCCACCATGGCCACCTTTTTTTGGTGATCCATTCATTCCAGTAGCAGATCTTCTGTCCTTTCTTGCATCTTGGCCTGATTTTTGGCTAATCTTGTAACCTTTTGAAGTGTTCTTCATTTGGATACTGATATTTTTCTGAGTAATGAGTTATGTATGTTATGTATGTGGATATTGGATAGAGTAATATATAGAGGAAAATGTGAATATTTTAAGGTGGTTCTGTTGGTTTGATCATGTGACTTGAACATGGGCAAAGGAGAATTGGATAAGAACAAACTGTGGGATGTTATAAACAAGGTACAGTACATTGAATTGACTTAAAATAAGTACTCCATATTAATATCTAATTTAATGTAGGGATAATTTATAAAATTCTTTCTAAATTTGGGGTAGATATGTAATCCGAATACCTAAATTACTTTTTGTTTGTATGATAAAAATATATTAAAACCCAGTTGGTACAGATTTAAGTGAATTTTTAGAATTGATGCTGTGTAGATTTGCCATCTTCGACACCTCTACTTATTGAGATTGCAGATTAAAATGCAACAGTCAAGCTTCAGTTTCTTTCTTTTATGTTTTTTTTTTCTCATTTTCGTCATAAGCTAAAGTCTAGCTTTTAACTGGGTATAATTTTCTTATGATGAGTCTTTTTTATTTTTTTTCTTCCCGCAAGCTAGTCTTTTTTTCATAATTATTTGATTTATTTAGATAAAAAAATTAAAATAAAAAAATATCTCGTATATTTTTGAGACAGTACATTTTAAGAATATGGATTAAAGTGGCTTTGCATCTGAATTTTAAAGAAAAATATTATCGAACAAGCTAAGTTATTATTATCTATATTATTAGTCCTTGGACACATGTGTACTTTATAGAGGATAACTCATATTTCAAGTGTTGAGCAAAAACTCTTCTATATAGAATAAGAAAGGCAAAATAATATTAGAAAGCAAAGTGGCACAATCAAAGTTCAATAGATGTCAAATTTTAGGACAACCCTCCAACAAATTTAGAGATTCAAAAATAATTTAAAATAGAAAACAACTTTAAAAGATTTAAACCTTCCAATTCGGTTAACTACAACATGGAACTCTCACATTTTGGGGGCATTTTTTAAAATTATTTTTTAAACTTGAAAATTAAAAAAATAATTACTCCAAATCTAAATTATTAAATAATTAACTAAATAATCTGGTTGCGGTAGTCCCAAAATATGGTTCCACGAGCATAAAACTAATGTGGTATTTATTGGGGGGAAAAATAAATAATTAACTAAATAATTTGCTAAATTAAATAATATCGTCAGTTGAACAGTTGTTTTTGAATTTGAATTTAAAAAAGAATTAACTATCTATATATTTTAAGGAAATCAATAATTTTATATATTGAGCCTTGGCGTAACTGGTAAAGTTGTTGCTATGTGACCAGGAGGTCACAGGTTTGAGCCGTGGAAACGGCATCTTGCAGAAATATAGGGTAAGTATGCATACAATAAACTCTTGTGGTTCGGTCCTTCCCCGGACTCTATGCATAGCGGGAGCTTAGTGTATCGGGCTGCCCTTTTTTTAAAAATAATTTTATATATTGGGATAAGTTAAAGTATAACATAAAGTAAATAAATTTACTTAAGATAAAATATTTTATAACTTTAAAAATTAAAAAAAAATCAAGAAGCAAAATAAGATCTTAAATAAAATATCTATATTATAACGGTAATGTGAGAGTATTTTAATAACTCTCAAAAATATTATTGATAAATTTAAATAATACGTAATTTTTTAGCAATAAAATCAAAGTGAATAAATTAAATTTTTAGGTGTACGAGTAATCTATATTATATTATTTTTATATGAAAACAGTAAGTTTTATATATTGAAAATTACTTATTCCGAAATCTCTTTTATTTAAATTGGAAGTTATGAACATGTAATATAACTTCATTCATGCGTGTGTTTGCCGTAAAAAATATCAAACCTAAGATATAATTATTTGGTCATGGGTCATTGATTATAGAGTTATAATCTATACAAGTTTTAGGGTACGTGCATTTCACGTGTAAGTCGCATCTGTTTGTAAAAGAATTATATATTATGTGAATGAACTATGCGTAATAGTAATTGTCCAAATAGATTCAACATGAAATTGAAATGTGAAAATGAGTGTAATTACATTTATGTAATAAGTGAATTCAAATTATGATGAATATCTTCTAAACCTGCAAACGTCAATACTAAAATTAGTTAAGGTCGTGATATGTATAGCTTTTGTAATTATAGGTAATATATTATATGAGTTAATAACATGTTATGTTGTTGTATCTCACCTAATATCGTTTTGTAGACAATGTGCTTGGTGTATGTGCCTCTTTGTTTCTTCTGTTGATGTAGCATGATCAAAACTCTTGTTGTTGATATCGATAGACCTCTTGAAAGTGCATCTATAGTTGTCCATGTGAAAAAATATGTCGCGGCAAGTACAATCTAACGTTGGGGATTGTTTGACCCTGTACTTTATTTATTGTCATCGAAAAATATAAAGCACTGAAAATTATTTTCTAATGAATTTAAAAATGGCGGTGAAAGTTGAATTCTTGGAATAACACATGCGCATTTTGGCATATCAGTATTTCTGCATGTATAACTTTGTTGTCAAAACCTCTTCATATCATTCAGGTAACATTGCATAAGCCGTTTGAAGGATCCAAATTTATTAGTAGCATGATTGGTACATTTTTCTTCAATACCAACCTGTAAATCAATATAAATAAATTATTTGTACGTAATCAAGCATGTATAAAAATCAAATACAGTTCTTTTTTCGATCAAGTAATTAAACTTTACATTAGCAAGAAGCAGTCTACCTATATTCAAGTACAAGAAGCAAAAATCAACCGCACAAAGTAAATCCGATCAAAACAGAAAGAAAATGCAAAAGCCAGAGAAGAATATGTGTACGTGGAACAATCATGTAACTAATCATGACGGCAAATTGGAATAGAACAAAGGGAAAAAATCTTAAAAAGATTGACAGGTTTGATACGAGGAAAGGATCAAAATGGTCCTTAATGTATAGGGTCAGACTATTTTGGTCCTTATTATATATCAAGTGATAGTAATAATCCTTAATATATATAAAAAGTGTATGATTTTAATCCCAATCCTAAAGATTAACGGTACAAAGCAAATATACTGTTAAACTTAACTTGAGTCAATTAAAAGAAACGTAGACAACTACTGCTTTCTTTCACTCAAATTTGATATCCGAGTTTTGTCTTCACTTGGCTACAAATACCGAGTTACTATTGCAACAAGAACCAATTCTAATCTCAGATTCTTGATTCAATTTAATGGGTTGCCAAGCATTAAAATTTCCTTCACATCTACTAGCATTATATGCTTAAACTCATAGAGACATGGTCTAAAAACCCATTTAAGGAATTTTCCCGGTCAAGTTCATCAGCACAGAAACTGATGATCGATCGAGCCATTACACAATCGAGTTGACTCAATGTCATGTGGATTCGGCACTTTCATTCGCTTTCTTACTGATGAAAGTGTAGGTTAAATTTAACAGTATATTTGCTTTGTACCGTTAGTTTTTAGGGTCCATACACTTTTTATATACATTAAGGACTTTACTATCACTTAATATATAATAAGGACCAAAATAGTCCAAATCCTATACATTAAGGACCATTTCGATCATTTCCTCGGTTTGATACAATCATTCAATTAATGGTGATAATGCCTGAATGGTCATTATTACACAACTTCAAGAATATAACATAAAATAGAAAATTTACTGCAAGTCACAAGCAAGTTTGATGTGCGGACATCGGTTTGTGATAAAAATGTAGAATAATAGCTTCTTTTATAGAAGTGGTCAACTCCTCCTTATTATAAACTGATTTGGTTCAAAAATTCTAGAAACCTAAATTAAATCCAAAATAAAGTGAAGGCACGAAAGGGACAGTCCTAAACGTACTAAGAACTCTAAACCTACACTGATGAGACAATGGAAATGTGAATCCAAATGATACAAAAGGGACAATAAACCGCCGGCAAGAATCCCAAACAACGTAAAATCTAAGCAAGTACATGGCAATTTGGGTATTTTTTCCAAAAAAATAGCTATAGTTATTACAATTACAATTATATTCAACATATAATGCACTTATGAAGGATAAAAAGGGTGAACGACATTTCAACATGGCCTTCGTGCTTTTAATATATTATTATTATAGATAGATAGATAGATAAACGTAAAATCTAAGCAAGTACATGGCAATTTGGGTATTTTTTCCAAAAAAATAGCTATAGTTATTACAATTACAATTATATCCAACATATAATGCACTTATGAAGGATAAAAAGGGTGAACGACATTTCAACATGGCCTTCGTGCTTTTAATATATTATTATTATAGATAGATAGATAGATAAACGTAAAATCTAAGCAAGTACATGGCAATTTGGGTATTTTTTCCAAAAAAATAGCTATAGTTATTACAATTACAATTATATCCAACATATAATGCACTTATGAAGGATAAAAAGGGTGAACGACATTTCAACATGGCCTTCGTGCTTTTAATATATTATTATTATAGATAGATAGATAGATAAACGTAAAATCTAAGCAAGTACATGGCAATTTGGGTATTTTTTCCAAAAAAATAGCTATAGTTATTACAATTACAATTATATCCAACATATAATGCACTTATGAAGGATAAAAAGGGTGAACGACATTTCAACATGGCCTTCGTGCTTTTAATATATTATTATTATAGATAGATAGATAGATAAACGTAAAATCTAAGCAAGTACATGGCAATTTGGGTATTTTTTCCAAAAAAATAGCTATAGTTATTACAATTACAATTATATCCAACATATAATGCACTTATGAAGGATAAAAAGGGTGAACGACATTTCAACATGGCCTTCGTGCTTTTAATATATTATTATTATAGATAGATAGATAGATAAACGTAAAATCTAAGCAAGTACATGGCAATTTGGGTATTTTTTCCAAAAAAATAGCTATAGTTATTACAATTACAATTATATCCAACATATAATGCACTTATGAAGGATAAAAAGGGTGAACGACATTTCAACATGGCCTTCGTGCTTTTAATATATTATTATTATAGATAGATAGATAGATAGACAGACAGACAGACAGACAGACAGATAGATAGATAGATTACTATTAGTTTATAAGGTCCTTAAAATTAGATCATTATTCTAAAAAAGAAAGATTTAGTAAACAAATTTTTATGTGATTTAAAAGTTTTATTTATTAGAAAAATAATTAAATAACTATTTTATCTAGTATAAGTTTATTTTTAATGAATATAAAGGTTGACCAAATACTTTTAGTAGGTAAGAATAACTTTACAAAATTTAGTAGCTGAATATATGCAATATGATTTATTTTCACAAAATAAGAACTTTAAACAAAATAGAAAAATGGAAAGTTCAAGTTACGTGATTTTGAAGTACTCCTAGTAGAAAGGAAATTTGAAAACATTAATTTACGGTAATGATCCGCCTCTTTTATTCCCTTCCCCCCCTTAATATTAAAAAACGTATAGTTGTAGTTGTATCATAATTAATGTGATCGATTTAATATAAGGTATATCTTCACATAAATAAATTTAAGTTGGTTTAAAAGTCATGAATATAATATTCGAAAAATAAGTAAATGACTATTTTTATACAATGTGGCATTTATTTTTAAGTGATAAAAAAGCGAACGATATTTCACTAAGGGCCTTCATGCTTTTAATATAATATAGATTATATGAAAGGAGAATATTCAAACATTATTAAAAGAAAAATCTATTTGTTAAAAGTTTATTATAAAAATGTAAAAAAAGATTATAAAAATATAAAGATAAGATTTATGTAAATTTGAGATAAGAAAGTATATTTGAATTGCGATTAGATAACATAACTAAAATCATAATAGATAAAGTAGAAAAAAAAATATGAAAGAAGTAGCAAGCCGCTGAAGATACTAGTAAAGCTAAATGAGTTGGCTGGTTTTCGCTAGATGAAGAAATTCAACTTTTTAAGGTTAATTGTTCTTCTTCTCTAGTAACAATTTTATAGAGACAACTCGATGGATTTTATTTTAATTTTTTTAGTTTAAGTCTTTGTAATATGACCGCTAAATTTAGTATCAAATATATATCTATTTTTATTAATTCTCTTCGCTCTTTTTTATATTGAAATAATCCGTGCATCAGGCGGATATGTATACTAGTTTAAAGGACACAAGAAGTTATACTCTTTTTAGCTTTGACTACAAAATTAATGTTGGATATGTAAATAAATTATTATATACATCATTTTCATTGAAGAAACATGTGAATATTAATACAAAATAAAAAACTAATTTTTAAGTGTACTAACTAAATGTTGATCATGAAATGATAATATTAATTTAATTTAAAAATCATTATTAAAGCATCTATATAATACAAAGTGAAGAATGATCCAGTATGTGGCAGAGATTACCTTATTCTAAGATCCGATCACCCGTCAAAGAAATATCCTTAGGTCTTAAGTCTACAGCCCGCTCCATAGCTTGTGTCGCCTACATAAGGTAGAAATGAATGCTTTGCATAAATATCTCAATGTCCAAGATAAAAGGAACGAGAGGAAGAATCGACGAGGCGAGTGTTCTCGAAGAGAAAATCGTGATGGAAAAAGCGTGAAGAGAATTCTAAACTCGAGATATGCAAAATAAAAAGATTCCCTGAGAGATGGTATTCTTTGTTTTAGGTCTTGATAGATTGTTAACTACTTTTTAAACCGTGAGAGGGTGGATGTAATTCAGCTCGAACGAAGTGAGAGGAGGTCATTCAGAACCCGCTGGCTCCAGAGAAGCACCCAAGGAAATGAAGTAAATATATCTTTTACTTTGCATAAGTAGTGTATTATATGAACAAAAAGTCAAAATGACCATTAAAATGGATAGTTATATTATCTGTCGATTAATTTATTTTTTATCTGTATTGAATATGGAAAAATTAGATATTTTATCTATTTATGCCTAACCTGTTTTTGACCTGCCTTATATTCGCCCAGACCCATTTGCCGCCCCTATTCTAACCTTATATTTTAAGTGTTTAGTACCAACTAATCATGTCATGTGGCATGGAGAATGATTTCTGTTTACCCTCAAAATATGATAGCAGTTGAATTTGTAAGTGATTTTAAGGATACATGGATTAACTTGACATAAAATGAAAGATCAGATTGCAATCGAAATAAATAATGATACAATAAATGCAATCCACACGAATTGAACAGTCTTAGCACTGGAGAATTAATCACCCTCGAGCCAGGTACTTCGATCTATATCAAGACAGAAGAAATGAGAGCTTAAAAGAATAGTAATGACTTAAAGAGAATAATAATGTATTTCTTTTGAATGCGTGTTATAATATACCCAATGAATTATCAGACTCACCTTTATATAGTAGAGGAGTCTTACTTTAGGTAAAATTCTATAAAAGATAAAAATTCCTAGATTAGCTTATTGCCGATTCTTTACTGATATGCGCCGAGATTCCCGCCGTAATATCCGACCGGTTATGGATATTTCGGTCTTCTACTGGTTATACTAACAATGTTTCTTCAAGCTCGATCGCGGCTAAGATCGACTCCGGGATTACAGACTCAATATTCTCGCAGGCAGGCGTTTTGACTCCGGGTTCTAGATCGGTGGGACTCGGGGTTGATCTTCAGTCTTTGGTTGTCATATTCCGATCCTATCCTGCCATGTCGTAGGCGAGCTCAATTTCGACCGTATACAGATAGTCCCCTCATTTTTCGAAGAGTAGACGACGAGAAACGACATGAGCTTCCGATCCTTAATGGCATTAAACGCTTGTCAGTTGCTGGTCGGCCACTCCTAGATATGAACCGTCGTTGGAAAACTATAAATACCGCCTCATTTGTTCATTCAAACCTTCTACCCTCATTCCTAAGAAATTTCAATACTTCCAAGCACTTATATTCTGGTTACTTTGAGATCTTTTATAAGAACTCTCATTCGTCTTTTTCTCAAACCACTGAGTGTACTCTTTTAACTTCCTTTTTTTCCTTATTTCATCTCTATAAAGAAATGGCAAAAACTTTNTAAATTTAGTATCAAATATATATCTATTTTTATTAATTCTCTTCGCTCTTTTTTATATTGAAATAATCCGTGCATCAGGCGGATATGTATACTAGTTTAAAGGACACAAGAAGTTATACTCTTTTTAGCTTTGACTACAAAATTAATGTTGGATATGTAAATAAATTATTATATACATCATTTTCATTGAAGAAACATGTGAATATTAATACAAAATAAAAAACTAATTTTTAAGTGTACTAACTAAATGTTGATCATGAAATGATAATATTAATTTAATTTAAAAATCATTATTAAAGCATCTATATAATACAAAGTGAAGAATGATCCAGTATGTGGCAGAGATTACCTTATTCTAAGATCCGATCACCCGTCAAAGAAATATCCTTAGGTCTTAAGTCTACAGCCCGCTCCATAGCTTGTGTCGCCTACATAAGGTAGAAATGAATGCTTTGCATAAATATCTCAATGTCCAAGATAAAAGGAACGAGAGGAAGAATCGACGAGGCGAGTGTTCTCGAAGAGAAAATCGTGATGGAAAAAGCGTGAAGAGAATTCTAAATTCGAGATATGCAAAATAAAAAGATTCCCTGAGAGATGGTATTCTTTGTTTTAGGTCTTGATAGATTGTTAACTACTTTTTAAACCGTGAGAGGGTGGATGTAATTCAGCTCGAACGAAGTGAGAGGAGGTCATTCAGAACCCGCTGGCTCCAGAGAAGCACCCAAGGAAATGAAGTAAATATATCTTTTACTTTGCATAAGTAGTGTATTATATGAACAAAAAGTCAAAATGACCATTAAAATGGATAGTTATATTATCTGTCGATTAATTTATTTTTTATCTGTATTGAATATGGAAAAATTAGATATTTTATCTATTTATGCCTAACCTGTTTTTGACCTGCCTTATATTCGCCCAGACCCATTTGCCGCCCCTATTCTAACCTTATATTTTAAGTGTTTAGTACCAACTAATCATGTCATGTGGCATGGAGAATGATTTCTGTTTACCCTCAAAATATGATAGCAGTTGAATTTGTAAGTGATTTTAAGGATACATGGATTAACTTGACATAAAATGAAAGATCAGATTGCAATCGAAATAAATAATGATACAATAAATGCAATCCACACGAATTGAACAGTCTTAGCACTGGAGAATTAATCACCCTCGAGCCAGGTACTTCGATCTATATCAAGACAGAAGAAATGAGAGCTTAAAAGAATAGTAATGACTTAAAGAGAATAATAATGTATTTCTTTTGAATGCGTGTTATAATATACCCAATGAATTATCAGACTCACCTTTATATAGTAGAGGAGTCTTACTTTAGGTAAAATTCTATAAAAGATAAAAATTCCTAGATTAGCTTATTGCCGATTCTTTACTGATATGCGCCGAGATTCCCGCCGTAATATCCGACCGGTTATGGATATTTCGGTCTTCTACTGGTTATACTAACAATGTTTCTTCAAGCTCGATCGCGGCTAAGATCGACTCCGGGATTACAGACTCAATATTCTCGCAGGCAGGCGTTTTGACTCCGGGTTCTAGATCGGTGGGACTCGGGGTTGATCTTCAGTCTTTGGTTGTCATATTCCGATCCTATCCTGCCATGTCGTAGGCGAGCTCAATTTCGACCGTATACAGATAGTCCCCTCATTTTTCGAAGAGTAGACGACGAGAAACGACATGAGCTTCCGATCCTTAATGGCATTAAACGCTTGTCAGTTGCTGGTCGGCCACTCCTAGATATGAACCGTCGTTGGAAAACTATAAATACCGCCTCATTTGTTCATTCAAACCTTCTACCCTCATTCCTAAGAAATTTCAATACTTCCAAGCACTTATATTCTGGTTACTTTGAGATCTTTTATAAGAACTCTCATTCGTCTTTTTCTCAAACCACTGAGTGTACTCTTTTAACTTCCTTTTTTTCCTTATTTCATCTCTATAAAGAAATGGCAAAAACTTTCAAAACTATTCCCCAAAATGAAACTCCATCTAACTCGTGGTCGGCTACCGAAGAGACCGTTTCACGTACTGCTGTCGAGGAACCAGCACTGGAACCTCCCCTAAAATATTCATCCCGGGGGGAAGGGGGCTGGTCAATGCTGATTTTAAAGTCGAAAAGCCCTCCTTTGTACCAGGCCGGTGTGAGGAGGTCTCGAGGTACATTTGCTCGATCACCGAGGATATTCTCTTCGAAGTCAAAAAGGATTATAACTGGGTTGACAAACATGTATGGTTCCCGAACCTGTCAAATCCATCGCCACCCACGTCGAGGTATTTCTAAGTGTTTACACTTATCCCTTGACGTTGGGCCTTTTGGACCCGATTCTCTTTGACTTCTGCAGAAGATACGAGGTAACCCTCAGTCAAATTTACCCTTCTTTCTGGAGGATCGTAATCCTCCTCCGTTTTTTTGTAAGCAAGATCGAAGGTGCCCTTTCACGATTGACCACCTTATACGTTTATACAGTCCCCGACTCTATCGGGGGGCTGATCAAGCTCTCCCGTCAGGCCAGTAAAGTTGTGTTCTCGATTATCGATGAAAATAAGGATCGAGGTTAGCTAGGTCATTTCGTCCGAGTGAAGACCTCGGATTGGATCCCGGCCGAGTACATGTCGTTCCCTGAGAAGTGGAACATGAAACGTAAGGCCTTATTCTGAGCGCTCGTGGCGCGAGCTTTCAAAGGGCCGATGGGAGGCCCGTTCGCACTGTGAGATATCTTTCATAAGTGATATTTGGTCTTCCCTTCTACATGATTAAGTCCTTACTTGTTTTATTTCTTTTTGCATGTTTACCCAAGGATGTCCAAATAAGGCCCCCATCCGGTAGTGATGATTTCCCCACTGAGTCCCCTGCTCCGAAACATGGAGAAAAGAAGAAGAGAAAAAGGGCTCCGAGTTCTTCGAGCTCGGAGAAAAAGAAACCAAGGAGGAGGCTGATTGGCAAGCCAAAAGAAACCTCCATCTCCCTAATACTTGATTCAAACTCCCTTTACCGGCTCAGGGACTAGTCTGAAGAAGATGAAGTTTTAGTGGCCCGGGAGCCATCGGTCCCTAAAGAATGGGCATCAACAGAAGGGCGGACGATAGATGCCAATCCCTCCCAAACTCAAGAGGTCGATGCATCAGTGGGGGTCGAGGACCTTTAAGACGCCGGTTCTAGTCCACCCGGTGTCATCGATATAACGGGATCACCTTCATTCACGGACTCAATGTTCGGTAAAGCTCAAGCGGCGAAGGAACGTTCAAATGAGGGGGTCCAAGGAGCAAATGATGCCCTTCAAATCTTTTTGGATGGCGTGGACTCTATTGCCACGGAGGATATCACCGGATTGGGTGATTTAGAAGTACTAAGAAGAAGTGTGCCCTCGGGGATATGTGGGTCTAGCTCAAGCTCGAGATTGGTCAAACGATTCCCTGCCCCGAGTGCCGATCATGGTTGGAAGCGGTCGATCACTATCTCTGTTCTGGAGGATGCTCGGGTCATTTCCGCAGGTCCAACAAAAAATTGATCAAATCGGTCAACTACGAGCTGAAATGGATGTTGTCAAGGGTGAGAACGACGAATGGAGGGGTAAGATGGATCGTCTGACCTCGGAAAAAGAGGTTACTTGGGCACAACTAACTTCGGTTGAGGTCCAGCTTCGATCAGCGAAGGAAAAGGCCGCATGTGCAAGCCAAAAAGGTTGAAAAGCTCCAGTCTCAGCTAAGTTCGGCTGCCTCTAATCGAAAAATTATGGATGAGGAACTTGAAACGGCCAAGTCAATGGCCATGGCGGTTAAAGCTGATGTTGACGAGATGGTGGCCCAATATAAGTCTGATGACGAGGCGGCCCAGGACCGCTTGAAGGACATTGTTGATTATGAGAAGCGGCAGTCGCGAAGAGAGGCCCTCGAGGAGATTCATGCTCGGGGTTTTGATCTATCGGCCGAGATCAAAATCTCTAAGGGGCTCGAGGCCGAGGCCAAGAAGTTGGCCTACCCCGAAAAATAAGAAGAAGACTCTGAGGGTTCCGATAGACCCAGGGGTGGATAAGAATATGCTAGTTAGACACCTTTGTAGAAAGTTTTGCTTTTTTGTTTATTGTACTTGCATACTTTTGTATTTGTTTTAAGGCCATTTGGCCTTTGTAAAGACTGTATATAATATACAAAACTTATTTTTCCCTTCGATAGTTTAAGAATTTTGTTTTCCTTTGCTTTATTCTTTATGTTTGCAAATATCGAAATGCCTTATCATAAAATAGTTAGGTCATGTTCAGAGGTTCGAACAGGCCTTGCCTTTTGTTCAAGGAATCATGGGGGTTCGGTGTGACAAAACTAATTTCCCCAAAGTGGGCTTGTTACCCCCGGGCTCCGATAGCCCGAGCCGTCCGAGTTTGCTTTCGGACGTCAGACCCCGATTGGGAGTGATCATTTGAACCCGGATAAAGGCGTCCCTTGGGTCTTGTAACCTTTAAGGAATCAAATGTAAGGAAAAGAAAAAGACAAATTCTTAAGGGACAAGATGTTTATCCGCAAGGTAGAAACTTCTTTTAATTCTTGTGTGTAATAGTCACACATGTGTACAAGTTTTGTGCCAGGGCTCGAGTAGTCTATGCGGGCACAGTTTATTTTACCATTTGGCCCTTACAGTAAATCCTATCGATTGAGCCAAGACCATTTAATCATAAAGTTTCTTTCCTTGCTGAAGTTGTTATTTGAGGATAATGCCCCCAGTGTTCGGGGTCGATTGTAGAGAGGCCTTGAATACTGTTATCATGATCTTCGATATCGATTCGTAAATAGCCTTCAATTCGAAGTTAGCACGATTTACTATTGCCTCGTTTAAAACCTTGTCTGAAAACCCATTTGGGACAAAAGGGAAAAAAAGTGTAACGCATGCTTTCAGGCCTAAAGATTGTATCGTTCTTTGATGATTTCCTGTAAGTGTTAGTTCGTAATGTAATTTTAAAAAAAAAGGATGAGTGGGGTTGCACTTTAACAGTAGTATTGCTTCAAGTGAGTTATGTTCCAGTTGTTCGGTAGTTGCTCACCGTTCATTGTTCTGAGCTTGTACAATCCTTCACCGGTGATTTTGATAATTTGATAAGGTCTTTCCCAGTTCGGCCCCAGTTTTCCTTCATTTGGGTTCTGGGTGTTTAGTGTGACTTTTCTTAACACTAAGTCCCCGATATTGAAGTGTCGAAGGTTGTCCCTTCGATTGTAATATCTCTCGATCCGCTGTTTTTGGGCGGCCAACCGGACAAGGACTGCTTCGCGCCTTTCGTTTAATAGATCTAGGCTCGTGTTCATAGCCTCGACGTTCAATTTTTTTGGTTGCATATCGGAACCTGAGACTTGGTTCTCCGACTTCAACTAGTATTAGGGCTTCGACGCCGTAAACCAGTGAGAACGGGGTGGCCCCAGTACTGAACTTTGAGGTCGTACAGTATGCCCATAAGATTTCGGGTAGGATTTCCTTCCATTTTCCTTTGTCTTCGGTCAACTTATTCTCGAGGTTTCGGAGTATGGTTTTGTTGGTCGATTATGCTTGTCCGTTCCCACTAGGGTGGTAGGGTGTTGATAGAATCCTTTTGATCTTATGATCTTCGAGAAACTTTGCAGACAAGGTGGGTTGCTCTGATGGTAAGCACCCTCCACTTCCAACCAAGAGGTTGTGAGTTCGAGTCACCCCAAGAGCAAGGTGGGGAGTTCTTGGAGGGAAGGATGCCGAGGGTCATTTGGAAACAGCCTCTCTACCCCAGGGTAGGGGTAAGGTCTGCGTACACACTACCCTCCCCAGACCCCACTGGTGGGATTATACTGGGTTGTTGTTGTTGTTGTTGTTGATCTTTGAGAAACTTTCTAACTTTACTGTCGATGAATTGTTTTCCGTTGTCGCACACGATCTCGGCCGGCATTCCGAACCGGCAATTTCATACTACCTATTAACTTCTTACTAATTCTATAATCGAAAGAGGCGGAAGAGTAATATAGTTAATTTTGGTATTGATAGATGTTAACTTTTATTTAGTGACATCTAACTCGTATATGTTAAAATTGATTCTATACTTATTTGTAATCGAAAGAGGCGGAAGAGTAATATAGTTAATTTTGGTATTGATAGATGTTAACTTTTATTTAGTGACATCTAACTCGTATATGTTAAAATTGATTCTATACTTATTTGTAATCGAAAGAGGCGGAAGAGTAATATAGTTAATTTTGGTATTGATAGATGTTAACTTTTATTTAGTGACATCTAACTCGTATATGTTAAAATTGATTCTATACTTATTTGTAATCGAAAGAGGCGGAAGAGTAATATAGTTAATTTTGGTATTGATAGATGTTAACTTTTATTTAGTGACATCTAACTCGTATATGTTAAAATTGATTCTATACTTATTTGTAATCGAAAGAGGCGAATATTGTAGTAATCAGTTATAACAAGTAGGGTAACCGAAAGGGACTTACTAAAAAGAGTAAGTTTTAGTTTAAGCATATATTATTGGCTCTTTAATATTACTATTTTGACAATTAATTTATATAACCGAGAGGATTGCAATTAATTGTTCAACTTAAGTAATAATATATAAATGTAATCGCGAGAGACATTTATATATTTGTGAGAAATAGAAATTGAAGGATAATTTTATCTATTATATAATAGAAATATTAAGTGAAGTTATGATCCCAACACCTTTTTATTATATTTATGAAAAATAAAATATTTTCTATTGCTCTATTCATGCATTTTTAGTTAGTTAATTCACAACTCAACTCTTCCCGATTTTCTCAAATAGTAATTAAAACAAAAAACGTGTGTAGAATAGAAAAACCAATCTCTGTGGGTTCGACATCTTTCTATACTATAATTTAAGAGAGTACGAGTTTAAATTTTATACACGCCAAACACTCGTCAAATTTTTGGCGTAGTTGCCGGGGATTGGCAACATCTACTTCAGATTAATTATTTTATTATTAATTTGAGAACTTGCTATTATTATTGTTGTTATATTTATTTTTTGCTACTATAACTATTGTTACCAATAATGTCTTTCTAGTTTTCTCTTATTAACAATACTACTACTTACTGTTTTCATATCGTTTTCTTTCTTCATATTTTATATTTTTATTTTACTCTACAGTATCATACTATTATTTTTAGGATCAGCTAGCTCTTTTCATTAAAGAAATAAAATAATTTGCTTTAAGAATTTTAGGTAGTTTGTGACCCGCTCTTCTACAATAGAGTTAGCGAGTTACGACCCATAAATTGAAAAATCCCTTCGATTACACAGGAAAGGACAAACATCATCCCCTCAAAGCATAGCTTGTGAAGAAAAGGAGAACGAAGAACTTAACAACAACCAACTCCTGCCACATCAAGTAGAAGAATAGTTTGATGAGATAGCTCCACGATGTGATAAAATACTCAAAGATTATACAAGGCCAAATCATTTTGAAAGAGAATCAAGTGTGAGAAGACCGCCAATTGTAGCAAACAACTTTGAAATTCGCACAGGCTTGATTCAAACTATTCAACAGTCATGTTAGTTTACCGGTGATGCGAGTGAAGATCCTCACACCCATCTAATTGCTTTTCTTGAATTAGTTGAAACTTGCAGATATAATGGAGTCACAACAGACGCTATCAGGTTGCGGCTTTTTCCTTTTTCATTAAAAGGTGAAGCCAAAATATGGTTGCGAAGTCTGCCGAGAGGTTCAATCACTACATGGGACCAAATGACTCAGAAATTTCTTAATCAATATTTTTCACCTGCAAAAACATTTAAAATGAAGCAATAAATCAATAATTTTGTGCAGACAGATACTGAATCTGTATATCAAGCATGGGAACGATTAAAATCAATGTTAAGAAAATGTCTACATCATGGTATCCAAGATCCTGACATCTTATATATTTTTTATCATTGTCTTAAACCCTTTGCTAGAAATGTTATTGATGCAGCATCAGGAGGATCCATAATGAGCAAATCCACTGCAGAAGCCATGCAATCTCAATGAAATTTCAGAAAATATTGTTCAATGGCCCTCTAACATAATGATTGTTAAGAAAGCATCATGAGTCAATCAAGTTGAAGCTTGGAATTCATTAGCGCAACATATTACAACTCTAATACAAAAAGTTTAGGCTTTTCATGCAAATACTCAATCATCACCTCAATATGAGATTTGTGATGTTTGTGGAGGTAATCATCCCAATAATGAGTGCCAAGCTTCAACGCAAAATAAAGAACAAGTAAATGTTATTGGTTATAGAACCAGTTATCCATTCGGTAGTCCTATGACACAAAAACATCCGGGATTCCAATGGAGTAACCCAAATGGTGCTGAAAATCCTCAAAGCTTTTTCAATCAAAAACAACAGGCATAGGGACCACATGGTTTTCAAAATAAAAATATAGGGCAACAAAATTTTCAATAATATCAACAACAGCCCCAAAGAGCTCATCAACAAAGCCTTGAAGACATGATGTACAAATTCATTAAAGCTACAGACGAGAAAGTTGAAAGTCAAAATTCAGCAATCAAGAATTTGGAAATCCAGATGAGCACCCTCATGTTTGGGCAAATAAAAGGTGCTCTACCAAGTAACACCGAGAAAAATCCAAAGAAATACCTCAAAGCCATCTCTCTGTTGTCAGGTAAAACTCTTGATGATCCATATGTAGATAGACAAGGAAAGCCACAAGAAGTGGAACAGGTAAATGAAGGTGAGAATAAAAGAGACTCTGAACTTCTAAAAGAACAAAAAGAAAAAGGAAAAAAGGTACAAAAAAATGAATTGATGATAAATCCTTACTTTGTACCCCTCCCTTTTCCCCAAAAGCTAAAAAGAGAAAAACTTGACAAGCAGTTCTCAAAGTTTCTAGAAATTTTAAAACAACTTTACATTAACATACCTTTTACAGATGCTTTGAATCAAATGCCGGCATATGCTAACTTTCTTAAAGAAATTTTGTCAAGTAAAAGAAAATTGAAAGAAGTTTCAGTAGTTAAGCTTACAGAAAAATGTAGTGATATACTTCAAAATAAGCTTCCACAAAAACTTGGTGATCCAGGCAGTTTTACAATTCCTTGTACTTTGGGAGGTGCTCACTTTAAAAACGCATTATGTGATTCAGGTGCTTCAATAAATCTAATGCTTTTTTCAATTTTCAGGAAATTAGAACTTGGTGAAATGAAGAAAACTGTTGTGTCTCTACAGTTGACTGATCAAAATACTAAAAATCGAAAAGAATACTTGAAAATGTTCTCGTTAGAGTTGATAAATTTATATTCCCAATAGATTTTATAGTACTTGAAATGGAAGAAAATATTGAGGTACCATTTGATTTTAGGCAGAACATTTCTTGCAGCAGGAAGAGCAATAATTGATGTCCATCAAGGACAATTAATTTTGCGAGTTGATGAGAAAAGAGTTATTTTTGATATGCAGAAAATAATGAAATATCTTAAGGATGAGTCATCATCATCTTGTTTTCAAGTTGATTTGTTGAATGACCTTGCAGATGAATATAAACATGAATATTTGATTACTGATTCATTCGAAAGATGTTTGGCAAAGTCAGGTACCACAAATAATGATGACATCACAATGAGAAAAAAAGTTAAAATACTGGAAAAAGAATTTAAAAATGAGAAAGTCTCACTAGAAGAAGTCCAACCAAAAATTGAACTCAAAACTCTTCCTTCTCATTTGAAATATATTTTTCTTGAACCTGAATTATTTCGTCTTCTTTTACTGCATAACAGGAAATAAAACTAATGGAGGTGTTAAGAGGATACAAAAGAGCCTTAGGATGGACTATAACTGACATCAAAGGAATCAGTATATCTATTTGCACGCATAGGATCCTTATGGAAGATAATTACAAGCCAATAGTCCAACCCCAGAGGAGACTGAACCCAACAATGGAAGAAGTCGTCAAGAAATAAGTAGTGAAACTTCTAGCGACATGTATCATTTATCCGATATATGACAGCTCTTGGGTAAGTCCTGTACAGGTAGTACCAAAGAAAGGAGGTATGACCGCAATAAAAATTAAAAATAATGAACTCATACCTACTAGAACAGTCACAGGATGGAGAGTCTGTATTGATTACAAACAACTTAATGATGCCACAAGGAAATATCATTTTTCTTTTCCTTTTATTGATCAAATGCTTGAAAGAATTGCAAGCCATGGTTTTTATTGTTTTCTTGACGGATATTCTAGGTATAATCATATACTAATTGCTCCAGAAGATTATGATAAAACCATATTCATATGCCTCCAAGGTACGTATGCTTACCGAAGAATGTCATTTGGACTATGTAACGCTCCTGCTACATCTCAACGTTGCATGTCGGCAATTTTCTTAGACATGACTGAAAAGTTTCTTGAAATTTTCATAGATGATTTCATACTTTTTGGTAAGACATTTGAATATTGTCTCTATTATTTAACGTTGGTGCTTAAAAGATGTGAAGAGACAAATTTGGTTCTTAATTGGGAAAATATCACTTCATGGTAACAGAGGAAATTATTTTAGGACATAAAATTGCTGCTAAAAGAATAGAAGTTTATAAGGCTAAAATTGATCATATAGCAGGATTACCCTCTCCTACCATTGTTAAAGGTATTTGAATCTTCTTAGGGCATGCAGGTTTATATAGAAGGTTTATAAAAGTTTTTTCAAAAATTTCAAACCTCTGACTGACCTACTGATGAAAGATGTGAAGTTTGAATTTTTAGATAATTGCAGGAAAGCATTTGAGATTCTCAAGGAATATTTAACTAATGCTCCAATTGTTGTTTCTCCTGATTGGAGCGAACCATTTGAAATAATATGTGATGCAAGTGATATAGCAATTGGAGCGATATTGGGACAAAAGAGAGATAAGATTTTCAGGCTTATTTACTACTCCAGTAGAACCCTCAATGAAGCTCAAAAGAATTATGCCACAACTGAGAAGAAGCTACTTGCAGTAGTATTTGCATTTGATAAATTTCGTTCCTATTTGATAGGAACGAAGGTTACAGCATTCACTCATCATGATGCTTTAAAGTACCTCTTAGCAAAGAAAGATGCTAGACCTAAATTGCTAAGATGGATACTTCTTTTGCAAGAATTTGATCTTGAAATAAATGATAGGAGAGGTTCAGAAAAACAGGTAGATGACCATTTATCACGTTTGAAAAATCCTCCAACGGAGACAATAAATATCAAGGAGGAATTTCCTGATGAGCATGTCTATACAATCATAACAATTGTAAATCAACCACCTTGGTTTGCTGACATTGCCAACTACTTAGTTGGAAGGTGGATCCCAAAAGTTTTTTCTTGTTTAAATAAGAAATAAGATATTATTTTTGGGAAGATCCTTACTTGTTTAAATTTTGTGCAGATGGCATGATTAGGAAATGAGTACCAGAAACAGAGATGAAAAATATTCTAAGCCACTGTCATGATGGAGCTGTAGGAGGACACTATGGAGGAAGACGAACAGCCGCAAAAATGCTTGAAGCTAGTTTTTCTGGCCCACTTTATTTAGAGATGCAAGAAATGATGTCGCCACTTGCGACAAATGCCATAGAAGCGATGCAAGTAAAAATCATCTGTTGCAGCTTGATGAATTGGAGGAGTTCAGACTTGAAGCATATGAAAGGGCTAAATTGTACAAAGGAAAAGACAAAAAAAGGGCATGATAACATCATTCTCCATACGGAGTTTACAGTTGTAGACCAAGTTCTTTTGTACAATAGCTACTTGAGATTATTCCCGGGAAAATGTCACGACCCAAATACTTAACCAGTCGTGATGATGCCTATCGTGGAACTAGGAAAGCCAATATTCTCAACATGCTTTCAATATATAACAAAAGTGAGCTAAAGCAATTAAACTAACTGAAGGTTTAGATAATAACGGGGTAAAAAATAAAAACACAAGTGCAGAATGATAGCCTGACATCAGGATGTCACTAAGTCATGAGCATCTAACAACCAATCTAGAAACAGAGCCTACTACAGTATGTTCCAAATTCCAATACAAGAGAGAAAAGATAATAAGAAAGGAGAAACAAGGATTGTGGACGCCGTCATCTACCTCGTTAGTCTCCGATAATTAGCTCACGCACGAACTCAGCGACCGCTAGAACCGTACACATCTGGATCTGCACATGAAGCGCATGGTGTAGCATGAGTACAATCAACTCAGCAAGTAACAAAATTAAATAAGGAACTGAGAAGCAGTGACGAGCTATAAAAATACAGTTCATTTCAAAAGTTTTCAGTAAAGAGTGAACATGATTTAAAATCCGGTGGTATAAGTCAAATCAGTTCAAGCTCAAGTAAAACAGATATGAATCTTCCAGAAATTTCACAACAACAGATAACAACTAAGTGTCACAATAAATAAAAGCAAGTACAACCTCTCAAGGCAGCAGTCACTCAACCTATCTCAACAATTCATACTCTTGGCTTTCATCCCTCAATACATAATGCGCTCGCTGGGGGTGTACAGACTCCGGAGGGGCTCCTTCAGCCCAGCGCTATATTGTTGCGGCGTGCAGCCCGATCCAATATTGTCGCGGCGTGCAGCCCGATCCAATATTGTCGCGGCGTGCAAACCAATCCAATATTATTGCGGCATGCAACCCGATTCAATATTGTTGCGGCGTGCAACCCGATCCAATATTGTTGCGGCGTGCAACCCGATCCAATAATATATATATATAGCCCGGAGGCTTGTTGCAGCGTGCAACCCGACCCATATACCTCACAGCTCGCATCTCGGCACTCAGGCCTTATCTCAGTCACTAACCTCTCCAGCCCCTCGGGCTCACAGAATATCACAATAATCAGCCCAAACAGAGAATACAACAAGTATCAA
>AWOL01S0077712.1:14435-27966 GCA_000715115.1 Nicotiana otophora | reverse complement strand
AGACCGATCCAATATTGTCGCGGCGTGCAAACCAATCCAATATTATTGCGGCATGCAACCCGATTCAATATTGTTGCGGCGTGCAACCCGATCCAATATTGTTGCGGCGTGCAACCCGATCCAATAATATATATATATAGCCCGGAGGCTTGTTGCAGCGTGCAACCCGACCCATATACCTCACAGCTCGCATCTCGGCACTCAGGCCTTATCTCAGTCACTAACCTCTCCAGCCCCTCGGGCTCACAGAATATCACAATAATCAGCCCAAACAGAGAATACAACAAGTATTAATAGGAAATGAGAGGGAACATCGATATAACACACAAGTAAGACTGTGACTGAATACAAGACAACAATTAGCAGTCAATTCAACAAGTATACGACCGTTGCGGGTCCCAACAGTGATATCATATGGTCTAAGCATGGTTTCTAACATGAAAGGCAGTCAATTGCTTAAAGACAAGGAAAAACAAGAAATAACAATGGCTATTCGACTTTACAGTGTCACGGGACGAACCAAGTCACAATCTCTCACGGTGCACGCTCACACGCCCGTCACCGAGCATGTGCGTCACCTCCAAATATTCACATTATACCAATTCTCGGGGTTTCATACCCTCAAAATCAGATTTAAGACTGTTACTTACCTCAACCGCGCAGAAATCCTACTCTGAAATGCCTTTGCCTCTCGAATCAGCCTCCAAATGCCCTGAATCTAGCCACAAACAGTACGAGATAATAAATATTGGCTAAAAGGATCAATTCCACAAGAAAACTACTAAAATATGGTCCAAAATCTAAAATCAACTCAACCCGCCCCCGAGCCCACATCTCGAAACCGAACGAAAGTCACAAAACCCGAAAACTCATTCACTCACGAGTCTAACCATACCAAATTTATCAAAATCCAACCTCAATTGCCCCTCCAAAACCCCAAAATTCACTCTCAAATTCCCAAGCCCTAATCTCCCAAATCTCACCTCAAACACTCACTAACTAGGTGTAAGAATCAGTGGGGAAACACAATTATTGAAGATAAATAGGCACAAGGAACGTACCTCAGTGATTACTCTGAAATCTCTCTCTGAGCAAAAAATGATGAAAATTGTGAAAACTCTCGAAGTCTTCTATTTATAGGTTCTGCCCAGACTTCTCGCACATGCGACTCCATTTTCTATGATCAAGTGACTGCATCTGCGCTCTTCCTCCGCTCCTACGATCCTAAAACACTTCCTCTGCTCCTACGATCAAGTGACCGCATCTGCGCTCTTCGCGGGTGCGGGAACTACATCGCACCTGCGGTCCAAACTCGCACTTGCGCCCCTAAATCCGCTTATGCGACCATCGCAGTTGCGGGAATTCCATCGCACTTGCTTCCTCTGCCCATATCCTCCTTATCCGCATCTGCGGCTCCTCTTTCGCTTATGCGGGCTTGCACCTGCGGTTCCCACTCCGTAGGTGCGGTTACACCAGTAGCAGTAGCTTCAGCTACAATTCCTCCACTCTCATCAAGCCGTTAACCACCCGAAATCACCCCGAGGCCTCCAGGACCTCAACCAATTATACCAACAAGTCCTATAACCCGATACGAACTTAGTCAAACCTTCGAATCCCTCAAAACAACATCAAAATATCAAATTACACTCAGATTCAAGCCTAAAGAACTTCTAAACTTCCGAATTCCACAACGACGCCGAAACCTACCAAACCACGTCCGATTGACCTCAAATTTTACACACAAGTCAAAAATGACACCACGAACCTACTCCAACTTCCGTAAATCCAATCCGACCTCGATATCAAAATTTCCACTACCAGCCAAAATCGCCAAAATTCTAACTTTTCCCAATTCAAGCCTAATTTCTAATACGGACCTCCAAATCACATTCCGGACGCGCTCTTAAGTCCAAAATTACCTAACGGAGAAATTCAAATCCGAGGTTGTTTTCCCACAAGTCGACATCCGGTCGACCTTTTCCAACTTAAGCTTCTAGTTAAGAGGCTAAGTGTCTCAATTCAGTCCAAAACTACTCCGGACCTAAACCAACCAACCCGATATGACATAATACAGTTGTAAAGAACAAAAGAAGCATAAATGGGGAAACGGGGCTATAACTCTCGAAATGACCGGCCGAGTCGTTACATCCTCCCCCTCTTAAACAAACGTTCGTCCTCGAACGAGCATAGAAACATACCTGAAGTGGTGAAAAGATGAGGATAATGGTTGCACATAATATGCTCGGTCTCCCAAATCGCCTCCTCGACAGGCTGGACCCTCAACTGAACCTTAACATAAGTAATATTCTTTGACCTCAGCTTTCAAACCTGACTATCTAAGATCGCCACCGGCTCCTCAACATAAGATAAATCCTTGTCCTACTGGATGGAGCTGAAATCCAACACGTGAGACAAATCGTCGTGATACTTCTGGAGCATAGAAACATGGAATACTGGGTTAACACCCGCTAGACTAGGAGGTAAAGCAAGCTCATAAACAACCTCACCAACTCGCCGCAACACCTTAAAGGGACCGATGAACCTTGGGCTCAGTTTGCCCTTCTTCCCAAACCTCATAACGCCCTTCATAGGCGAAACCCGAAGCAAGACCCGCCCCCAACCATAAATGCAACATCGCGAACCTTCTGATCTGCATAACTCTTCTGTCTGTACTGGGTTGTGCGTAGTCTATCCTGAATCACCTTAACCTTTTCTAGATCATCCTGAACCAAGTCTGTACCCAATAATCTAGCCTCGCCCGGGTCGAACTAACCCACGGGAGACCTACAACGCCTACCATATAGAGCCTCATACAATGCCATATGGATGCTCGACTGGTAACTATTGTTGGTAGCAAACTCCGCTATAGGCAAGAACTGATCCCACAAACCCCCAAAATTCATCACACACGCATGGAGCATATCATCTAATATTTGAATAGTGCACGCGGACTGTCCGTCTGTCTGAGGGTGAAATTTTGTGCTCGAGTCCCCAACTCATGCTGCACGGCTCTCCAGAACTGTGATGTAAACTGTGTACCCCGGTCAGAGATGATAGATACTGGTACGCCATAGAGCCTAATGATCTCGCGGATATGCACTCGAGCCAGCTACTCGGAAGAATAGGTAGTCATCACACGTGTCCACAATCACCCAAACTGCATCAAACTTCTGCTGAGTCCGTGGAAGCCCAACAACAAAATCCATAGTGATCCGCTCCCATTTCTACTCCGGAATCTCTAACTTCTGGGACAACCCACCTGGTCGTTGATGCTCATACTTCACTTGCTAGCAATTTAGGCATCGAGCTACATATTCCACTATGTCCTTCTTCATTCTCCTCTACCAGAAATGTTGTCTCAAGTCCTGATACATCTTCGCGCACCCGGATGAATAGAATACCGCGAATTGTGAGCCTCCTAGAGAATCATCTCACGCAAACTATCTACATTGGGCACACATAGCCTGCCCTACATCCTCAATGCAATGTCATCCCCAATAGTGACCTCCTTAGCATCACCGTGCTGGACCGTGTCCTTAAGGACAAGAATATGTGGGGTCATCATACTGACACTCCCTGATACGATCATAAAGAGAAGATCGAGAGACCACACAAGCCAATACTCGACTTGGCTCAGAAACATCCAATCTAACAAACTGGTTACCTAAGGCCTGAACATCCAATGTCAGTGACCTCTCTGTTGCTGGAAGATATGCTAAGCTCCCCAAACTCTCCGTCCGGCGACTCAAGGCATCGGCCACCACATTGGCCTTCCCGGGATGGTACAAAATGGTGATATCATAGTCCTTAAGAAGCTACAACCACCTCCGCTGATGCAAATTAAGATCCTTTTATTTGAATAGATGTTGTAAACTCCGATGACCAATGTAGATCTCACAATGGACCCCGTACAAATAGTGCCGCCAAATCTTCAAGGTGTGAACAATAGCTGCTAACTCAAGATCATGGACATGATATTTCTTCTCATGGGTCTTCAATTGGCGTGAAGCATAAACAACCACTCTACCCTCCTGCATCAGAACACACCCAATACCGATCTGCGAGGCATCACAATACATTGTGTAGGAACCAGAGGCTGATGGCAGAACCAGAACTGGAGTTGTGGTCAAAGCAGTCTTGAGCTTTTGGAAGCTCTCCTCGCACTCCTACGACCACCTTAAAGGAGAACCCTTATGGGTCAATTTAGTCAAGGGCGATGCAATAGACGAGAAACCCTCCACGAAACGACGGTAATAGCCCGCCAACCCAAGAAAGCTCTGAATCTCCATGGCTGAGGACGGTCTGGGTCAACTCTTCACCGCCTCTATCTTCTTCAGATCCACCTAAATACCATCACTGGACACCATGTGCCCCCAAGAACGCCACTGAACTGAGCCAAAAGTCACACTAGGAGAACTTTGCATAAAGCTTCTTCTCCCTCAACCGCTGTAACACAATCCTCAAATGTTGGGCATGCTCCTCCTGGCTACGAGAGTACACCAGGATATCAACAATGAATACAATAACGAACCAGTCAAGATAAGGCTGAAACACGTTGTTCATCAAATGTATGAACGCTGCTAGGGTGTTGGTCAGCCCAAAAGACATCATAAGGAACTCATACTGGCCATATCGGGTCTTGAAAGTTGTCGTAAGAATATTTGAGTCCTGAATCTTCAGGTGGTGATACCTTGACCTCATATCAATCTTGGAGAACACCATCGCTCACTGAAGTTGGTCAAACAAATCATCAATGTGCGGAAAAGGATACTTGTTCTTGACTGTGACCTTGTTCAACTGCATGTAATCAATGCACATTCTCATAGTACCATCCTTCTTCTTTACAAATAGAACTGGTACACCCCAAGGTGACACGCTAAGCCGGATAAACCCCTTATAAAGGAGTTCCTGAAGATGTTCCTTCAACTCTGCCAATGCCATATGATACGGTGGAATAGAAGTGGCCTGAGTGCCCGGCACCAAATCAATATCGAAGTCAATATCCCTGTCAGGCGGCATACCCGACAGGTCTGCAGGAAACACATCCGGGAAATCACACACCACAGGAACCGAATCAATAGTAGGGACCTCTGTATCCATCCCTCACAAAAGCCAAATAAGATAGACAACCCTTTTCAAACATCCGCTGAGCTTTTAAGTATGAAATCACTCTACTGGGAACATAGTCTATAGAACCACTCCACTCAAGGCTCGGCAACCCCGGCATCGCTAACGTCACAGTCTTAGCGTGACAATCTAAAATAGCATGACATTGAGACAACCAATCTATACTAAATATCACGTCAAAATCAAACATACTAAGCGACAAGAGATCCACTTTACTCTCCAGACTCCCAATAGTCTCCACACATGACCGATATACACGGTCCACAATAATAGTATTGCCCACCAGAGTAGATACATTAAAAAATAAAACTAGAGACTCATGGGGCATATCCAGATAATGAGCGAAATACGATGACACATATAAATAAGTGGAACCAGGGTCAAATAATAAAGAGGCATCTCTATGGCAAACTGAGACAATACCTGTAATCACAGCATTCGAAGCAATGGCATATGGTCTGGCAGGAAGAGCATAGAAACGGGCCTGGCCACCCCCTGATCTGCCTCCCCCTCTCGGGTGATCCCTAGCTGACTGGGCTCCACCCCGGGCTGGCTGAGCGGGTGGTAGAGGGGCTGGGGCTGATGACATAGACGGTCTCCTCTGCGGAGCAAGACCTCCAACTATATGGGACACTTTCTTCTTATGTGACCAAACTCCCCACACTCATAGAAACTCCCCGGTGCTGGTTCAGGGGGCTGAAGGGAGCCCCGAGCACTGGGATAACTGGCAGAAGGACCTGGCATAGACGAACCCTAACCCGATCGAGCACGTGACGAACTCTGCGCTGGGAGGGCACTGAGAGATGAACAAACCTACTGAAAACTATGAGAACTATGGCCAGATGATGCACCACAGTGAACTGGATAAGCCGTCTGAGCATGTCTGAAAGGACGAACTCTATCGTGCTGGAACTGACCCCCAGAAGGAGCACCGCTAAATCCACCCTATCCACGAGGCCTCTTGGCCTCCCTCTCAACCCTCTCCTGACTACGAATCATCTCAATCTGATGAGCAATGTCGACAACCTCATCAAAAGTAGCACCATACACTCTTTTTCTGGTCATAAGCAATCGCAGCTGAAAAGTGAGGTCATCTATAAACCTCATGATCCTCTCCATGTTTGTTTGAACCAACCAGATAGCATGACGGGCCAACTCCGAGAATTGCATCTCATACTGCATCAAGACATATCACCCTGACGAAGCTGCTCAAACTGTCTGCGCAACTCCTCTCTGCAGGACTGAGGCACGAACTTCTCCAAAAGGATAATGGAGAACTGCTACCAGGTAAGGGGCATTGTGCCGACCGGCCTACGCCTCTCTTAAGCCTCCCACCAATTGAATGCAGCCCTAGAGAACTAAAAGGTAGTGAACGAGACCTCATTAGTCTCTAGAATACATGTTGTACGGAGTATCCTCTGACACTTGTCCAAGAAGCCATGTGCATCCTCTCCATCTGTACCACTGAAAGATGGAGGCTGGAGTCTCCCAAACATATCCAATCGACACTGCTCATCATCAGGCATGATAGGAACCACATAGTCTTGAGCAACTGCAACCGGCTGGGCTGGTGGTGCCCCCGGTGTCTGGAATCCATGTACCACCTTCTCTGGTGTGAGGGCAACGGGAGTCTGAGCACCTCCCCCAGCCTGAGAAGTGGCTGTTGTGGCCGGAATAGAGACCGCCTGAGCAAGACTGGTACACGCGGTCAGAATCAGAGCTAAGGCCTCCTGAAGTCCTAGAATCACAATAGGCACAGGTGGTGCGTGAGATGGTCCCACAGGCTCGTCCACAACTAGAGCCTGCTCCTAAACTGGGGCAACTGGTGGATCTGCAAGTGCTGCCCTAGCTGCGGTGCGAGCTGTACCTCTGCCCCTATTGCAGCCTCTGCCGCGACCTCGGCCTCTCGTGGCCCTGACTGGTGGTACTGGTGGATGTCCATCATGCCCCGTAGTACACGTCCTTACTATCTGTGAGAGAATTAGAACAACAAAAATTTATTTACCAGAATCAAAAGGTTCGCACGACAAGAATTCAAGAATTTGAAGTTTCCTAAGGGTTCTGCAGCCTCTCGAAGATAAGTACAGACATCTCTGTACGGATCCGCAAGACACTACTAAACCTGCTCATGACTCGTGAGACCTATGTAACCTATGCTCTAATACCAGCTTGTCACAACCCAAATACCTAACCAGTCGTGATGGCGCAGATCGTGGAACTAGGCAAGCCGACATTCTCAATATGCTTTCAATATATAACAGAAGTGAGCTAAAGCAATTAAACTAACTAAAGGTTTACATAATAACGGGGTAAAATCCTAAAAGACAAGTGCGGAATGATAGCCCGACATCGGGGTGTCACTAAGTCATGAGCATCTAACAACCAATCTAGAAACAGAGTCTACTACAGTCTGTGCCAAATGCCAATACAAGAGAGAAAATATAATAAGAAAGGAGAAACAAGGATTGCGGATGCCATCAGCGACCTCGTAAGTCTCAGATAATCAGCTCGCACACGAACTCAGCGACCGCTAGACAGTACACACCTGGATCTGCACAAGAAGTGCAGGGTGTAGCATGAGTACAATCAACTCAGCAAGTAACAGAATTAAATAAGGAACTGAGAAGCAGTGACGAGCTATAAAAACACAGTTCATTACAAAAGTTTTCAGTAAAGAGTGAACATGCTTTCAAATCCGGTGGTATAAGTCAAATCAGTTCGAGCTCATGTAAAACATATATGAATCTTCTAGAAATTTCACAACAACAATAGATAACAACTAAGGGCCACAATAAATAAAAGCAAGTACATCATCTCAAGGCAGCAGTCACTCAACCCATCTCAACAGCTCATACTCTCGGCTCTCGGTCCTCAATACACACTATCAATAGGTACTTACGCTCATTTGGGGTGTACAGACTCCGGAGAGGCTCCTTCATCCCGAACGCTATATTGATGCGACGTGCAACTCGATCCAATATTATTGCGGCGTGCAACTTGATTCAATATATATATATATATATATATAGCCCGAAGGCTTGTTGCGGCGTGTAACCCGAACCATATGCCTCACAGCTCGCAGCTCGGCACTTGGGCCCTATCTCAGTCACTAATCTCTCCATCCCCTCGGGCTCACAGAATATCATAATAATCAGCCCAAACAGAGTATACAACAAGTATCAACAAGAAATGAGAGGGGACAGAGATATAACAAATAAGTAAGATTGTGACTGAGTACAAGACAACAATTAGCAGATAATTTAACAAGTATACGACTGTTGTGGGTCCCAACAGTGATATCATATGGCCTAAGTACGATTTCTAACATAAAAGGCAGTCAATTGCTCAAAGACAAGAAAAAATAAGTAACAACAATGGCTATTCGACTTCATAGTCTCACGGGACGGACCAAGTCACAATATCTCACGGTGAATGCTCACACGTCCTTCACCTAGCATGTGTGTCTTCTCCAAATATTCACATCATACCAATTATAGAGGTTTCATACCCTCAAAACCAGATTTAAGACTGTTACTTACCTCAACCGCGCAGAAATGCTACTCCGAAATGCATTTGCCTCTCGAATCGGCTTCCAAATGCCCCGAATCTAGCCACAAATAGTACGAGATAATAAATATTGGCTAAAAGGATCAATTCCACAAGAAAACTACTAAAATAAAGTCAAAAATCTGGAATCGGCTCAACCCGCCCCCAGGGCCCACGTCTCGAAACCCGACGAAAGTCATAAAACCCGAAAGCCCATTCACTCACGAGTCTAACCATACCCAATTTATCAAAATTCGACCTCAATTACCCCTCCAAAACCCCAAAATTCACTCTCAAATTCCCAAGCCCTAATCTCCCAAATCTCACCTCAAACACTCACCAACTAGGTGTAAAAATCAATGGGAAAATACCATTATTGAAGATAAATAGGAACAAGGAACTTATCTCAGTGATTACTCCGAAATCTCTCTCAAAATCCCCAAAATCCGAGCTAAAAATGATGAAAATGGTGAAAAATTTCGAAGTCTTCTATTTATAGGTTCTGCCCAGACTTCTCGCACCTGCGGCTCTATTTTCGCATCTGCAAGCAAAGACCCGCATCTGTGGAAAAATCACTAAAACACTTTCTCCGCTCTTGCGATCAAGTGACTGCTTCTGTGCTCTTCGCGGGTGCGGGAACTACATCGCACTTGCGGTCCAAACTCGCATTTGCGCCCCTAAATCCGCTTCAGCGACCATCGCATTTGCGGGAATTCCATCGCACATGCGTTCTCTGCCCAGATCCTCCGTAGTCGCATCTGCGGCTCCTCCTTCGCTTCTGCGGGCTCGCACCTTCGGTTCCTACTCCGCAGGTGCGGTTACACCAGTAGCCGCAACTTCAGCTGCAATTCCTCAACTCCCATCAAGCCGTTAACCACCCGAAATCTCCTCAAGGCCTCTGGGGACTCAACCAATTATATCAACAAGTCTTATAACCCGATACGAACTTAGTAAAACCTTCGAATCCCTTAAAACAACATCAAAACACCAAATTACACCCGGATTCAAGCCTAAAGAACTTCTAAACTTCCGAATTCCACAACGACGCCGAAACCTACCAAACCACGTCCGATTGGCCTCAAATTTTAAACACAAGTCAAAAATGACACCAGGAACCTACTTCAACTTCCGAAAATCCAATCTGACCCCGATATCAAAATTTTCACTATCGGCCAAAATCGTCAAAATTCCACCTTTCGTCAATTCAAGCCTAATTCTACTACAGACCTCCAAATCACAATCTGGACGCGGTCCTAAGTTCAAAATCACCTAACGGAGCTAACAGAACCATAAAAATTCAAATCCAAGGTCGTTTCCCCACAAGTCGACATACGGTCGACCTTTTCCAACTTAAACTTCCAATTAAGAGACTAAGTGTCTCAATTCACTCCAAAATTACTCCGGACTCGAACCAACCAACCCGGTAAGATATAATATAATTGTAAAGCACAAAAGAAGCAGAAATGGGGAAAGCATGGCTATAACTCTCGAAACGACCGGTCGGGTCATTACATCAAGTCACGTTGGTCAGGACCGTACATTGTAACAGAAGTGACCCCCTATGGTACCATTGAAATACAATGTACAGATGGGGGAGACAAATTCAAAGTAAACGGCCATCGTTTAAAGCCTTATATCAGCAGATTCTTCGACAAACAGGCTTCAACAATCCTTTTTGCCTAATTTTTCAAATAAGTCGAGCTGGCGACATTAAACTCTGAACTATTTTCTCTCCCTCTCTTTAATCTTTTAAGTAATTATTAGTAGTAACATATAATATTTCATTTCTAGTAAATATATATAATAATTTCTTTTTTCTTAAAAAAAAGTAAAAAATAAAATAATAATTACATGTTTTATATTATATATATGTGTATATATAGTACGTATTAATATATTTTACCATGATAAAGAAGCACTCCCATGATTTCGATAATGAAAGTTTTCTCTTATCATGAAAAAGAACATTTTCTTTGTTATAATCGTGTCTTTGTTACATGAGAAAAACCTTGAGAAGCCAAGAAAAAGGAATGAGGCCAGAATCGAAAAGAATCAGGGAAGCTCCTTTATCTCCTTTTTTTTTGTTTATCATGAGGACATGATATTATTTAGTCTTAGGAGTAGAGGAATATGTTTGTTATATATGTGTTCCTTTAAAGTTTTTTTTTTCTCTGATAAAAGCAAAAGGTAAAAAAAGTATATGTTACAATTGAAAAAATATGTTTTAGTAAAAATATTTTTTAAAAAAAATTGATAAAAACTTCAAAAGTACTATAGTCACATTATTTAAAAATCTAAATATTTAGAAGGCATATAAAAAATTACGATCAAAGAAAAACTCATTTGACTATCAAAATTCGAATACCGCCATATAAATGGGGGCGGAGGGAGTATGTATTATATTTTAAAGAAATAGTACATGATTGAAGGATAAGAGGATCTGTCAACGCTAAAGGATATGTTCATCCATAAATAATTAAATAGAGTTATAATTCTTAGCTTTAGTGACAAATTAATGTTAAATATATTTTTATAAAAAAAAGTAAGGATGGTTCATTTCTTACATAAAATTAACATGAACCTCGACACTTTTTAAGAAGTAATTAGGTTGTATTCAAAGTAAAAACATAACATATTAAAAATTTAAAACGTAAATACAAAAGGGTTAAGAAAATACTCATAAATTTTTGTTTGATAAGGAGCAATGTTCTAAAAATTTCCCCTGCCAAAAGTAGTTAATTAGAATTTCCTTTTTAATAAATTATTTACTCTTTATTTACAATTTTATTACTTGTTGAAAAAAAATATTTTTTCTTTTATTTAACTTAAATTTTAGGAAATGAACAAAATCTAATTATTTTTTGAAGGGATCTTTACACAAATAGCCGGTCATATTCATTGTTTACTTTTTCTACCTATAAACATAGATTATACATTGAATATACATAATTATACATATATAATACGTAAATTATGCATATATTATACCTTCATCGGCTATTTTTAGTTTAAGTGGTTGGGTGAGAGGCTATTTGGGCTAATTCTTCTTTATTGAAAACATATTTTTCTCATTTATTTATGTATGAATTTTAGGAATGCATGTTTTTATTTTTCTTTTATTTGCGCGAGGAATTTAGAAGTGTTCTATTTTTTTTAACTTGTTTGGATTGTTTTTTTAATTGTCGTAAGTATATTTTATAGTATTAGACAAAGTTGTAATTACACTCAGTATATGTCTTTTTATTTAAATTTAAAATTGCTAAAATACTTTGAGGATAATTCCGTCCTTTCTTGAAAGAATATTTTTTTTATTTACGTTTAGGATATTTTTATTTTTCGTAAAAAACATATTTTGATACTTTGACATAAAAGAAATAAGATTAATGAACATATTTCAAAGGATCAAATTAACAATAGAATGTTGCTTTGATATCTTTTGGTTGCCAGAAAGGAAGAGAAAGTTTTAAAGGCTCTTTTTTCTTTTACTGTTTGATAAGCAGCAAAATTAAAGTTTCTCACAACAAAAATAGATAGATTTTCCTTCTTACCCAATTTAGAGAATTAAAGTTGGAATACAAATGCATAACTATTAGTTTAGTCCAATATACATTTTCTTTGTTAAAAAGATGTAGAAAAAGTCAAAGTTGGATAATTTTAGTAAATTTCTAAATATATTAGGACATCTTAAATTAAACAATTCAAATAAGGAAATATCTAATAACCTAATTTTTAATTGATTTCAAGTCAAATGACTATTTTATTTAATGTGAACTCTATTTTAAAAGGGTAAAAAAGGCGAACGACATTTCGCTAAGGGCATTCATGCTTTTAAATATAGTATAGATAGATAATAGAACTAACAAAAGCAACAATTATATAAATCAAGATTAACATCAATTAAAAAGAAGTCAACAAAAGATATATTACTAGTGAAAGTAGCCACATGATCTCATGGCGTTCCCTTATTAAAAAAAAAGAGAGAGTTCGGTGCTGTCACGACCCAAAATTCATTAAAGATCGTAATGGCGCCTAACACAGTTGTCAGGTAAGCCAACCAAAATTAATTAACTTAATTACTCATTTTAGTATTTTTAAAATCAAAATTTCTTCAATTAAATAGTAAAGATAGAACTCATAGAGTAAGTGATAAATACTTTAGCAACTAAATTACTAAACAACCCATAACCACTCCTAAAATACGGTGTCACAAGTGCATGAGCATTTACTAGGGAGTAAAAATAAAATACATCATTTGTCCGGAATACAAATTAGACAGAAAAAATATAAATAACTCTGAAAAGGACTCTATTGGTTGCGGATCGTAATATAGAATGCAGCTTACCTAAGTCCCTGCATTTTAGCCACACCTCTGCACCCACAAGGCCGCTGGACATATCTGTACCTTCACACAAAAAATGTACAGCAAGTGTAGCATGAGTACGTAAACAACGTGTACCCAGTAAGTATCAAGCCTAATCTCGAAGAAGTAGTGACGAGAGTTCGACTTTAACACTCACTAAGGGTCAATAATATTAAAAATAAAAATATTTAAGTCATCATGATTTATAGGAATAACAATAATTTTCCTTTAACCAACATAGATAATTAACTCATTCAATTCCAATAATTTTTAATTTATCAATTAATTTCATAAAATACAATAAAATATCAAGGTATTGTATAATTATTATTATTAGGCATGATTTTTGCCGTGGTCGTACGACCCAATCCAGAGTGTCGTGTACACTGCCGAGGGACGTGCGGTACGATCCATAGATGCATCTATACTGCAAAGGCGTTCAGCCCGCTCCACAAGAAAGGAACCTCCGGAACGAGAATATATATATATATATATATA
>AWOL01S0077702.1:13902-50563 GCA_000715115.1 Nicotiana otophora | reverse complement strand
TATATATATATATATAAGTTTATTGCGGCATGAAATCCGATCCTCCAATATAGACTTTTAATAAGTTTGTTGCGACGTGCAACCCGATCCTCCAATATGAACTTTTAATTAGTCCGTTGTGGCGTGCAACCCGATCCTCCAATATATCCATTTCAATCAATTCCATTGCGGCGTGCAACCCACTCATCCAATATATTCATTTACCAATTCTTATTGAAGAAATTTCCCCAATAAATACAACAATTAATATAAAATTATAAGACAACAAGCATACAATAATTATGATTTAATTATGAAACAAACAATGACAAATAGCAAATTATTATGAAAATCAGGGAGAAAATAGGCAGTTTAATATTTAATATGCTAAATGTCAAATAACAATTAAGACACATTATTCAAATAGCATGTAACAATTAATGCAGGAATTCAAGAATTATTATTTGACAAAGAATAGGAGAGAAATAATTATTATAATAATTAATTCATGATTTAAAATGATTTATGATTTTTCAAGTAATTATGCAAACAATTAATTTGACGACGTATAGACACTCGTCACCTCGCCTATATATCGTTCACATGCATTTCACATAACAAATAGTTTAAGGGTTTTATTCCCTCAAGTCAAGGTTAACCACGACACTTACCTCGCTTCAAAATCAAATTTCAGGTTTCCAATATATTCCTGCCTCACGAATTAGAGTCCGAAATCTCAAATATAGTCATAAACAATTCCATATATTCAATACAAATCGTAAGAATTAATTCCATATGAATTTACTAATTTTTCAGATTAAAAATCCGAAATTCATTTTATAATTTCAGAAGGGCAAAATTTCAGATTTTTCCTTAAGTCCAAATTGTGATTTGCTAACCATCCGGAATCCACCCGAGCGCCCCCTACCCCCCTCGGGATCTCAACCAATTATACCAACAAGTTCTAAAACATCATATGAACTTACTTGGGGTCTCATATCACGTCAAACAACACTGAAATTACAATTCACCCCTCGATTCGAATTTTGAGTTTTAAACTTTCAACTTGCAAATCTCGTGCCAAAACATATTAAATAAATCCGGAATGACTTCCAATTTGGCACACAAGTCATAAATGACATAACTGAGCTATTCAAATTTCCATAATTAAATTCCGGCTCCGATATTAAATAGTCAACCCCGTGGTCAAACTTGAAAATCTTTAGCCTTTAGATTACTAGTTTCCGTTAAATGGTCATGACTTGAGCTACGGACATTCAAATTATATTCCGGGGATACGCCCAAGTCCAAAATTATGATATAGAGCTACCAAAACTGTCAAAACACTGATCCGGGTCCGTTTGCTCAAAATGTTGACCAAAGTCAACTCAGTTGAGTTTTAAGGCTCTATTTCACATTTTAATCCATTTTTCACATAAAAACTTTTAGGAAAATTTTACGGACTGCGCGCGTAAGTCGTGGAATTATAATTAGTGCTTTTCGAGATTTTAGAACACAGAATTACTTATTAAATTTAAAGATGAAATTTTGGGTCATCACATGATGAGATTTTAGGGAGAAGTGATGAGATTGTTTAAAAAAAATTAAATTTTTTCCATAAAAAGGTAAACTAGAGATGGTAGTAATTTTATTTCATTAATAACTGGAGCTTTTTCAGTTTATTTTTAACTTCCGTTTCATTAAAATTTCTGTTGACTTTTTGAAAGATGTAAAAATCCTCCTTTATGGTGTCACGACCCGAAATGTTCCACCGACGGGACCGTGATGACGCCTAACATTTCACTTGCTAGGTAAGCTAATGTTAGAGAATCATTAAACCAATTCCTTATTTCCATTCAGTAATTAACAATAATTATCTAAGATGAAATATAATAAGTGCAGAATATCATAAAACAATATTAATTACTACCATCCGGATATGGAGTCACAATTCACGAGCATTCTATAATTTACTACAAGTAATAGTCTGAAAGAAATACAACTGTCTGAATGAAAGAAACAGTAGAACAGAAAAGATAGACGGGGACTTCAAGGTTTGTGAACGCCGACAGATCTACCTTGAGTCACCGGACAACGGACCAATAGCCTAATCTCGATCAAACCGAGCCGGTATCAAAATCTGCACAGAAAGTGCAAAGTGCAGTATCAGTACAACCGACCCCATGTACTAGTAAGTGTTGAGCCTAACCTCGACGAAGTAGTGACGAGGCTAAGGCAAGGCGCTTACAAATCAACCTATACAATTTAACAGTGTATACACAATTAACAAAAATAAAGAACTAAACAGGAAATGTCGGGAGGGGAACATACTGGGGGGAATACAAGATAAAGAACTACAGTAGAATGATCACCGGAGCAGTCACTATACCATGAATCAACAGGAATAGTGAATATAGTAAGGAAATATGCACGGCATCTCCATTCGTGCTTTTACTCTCAATCTCACCATAGAATTAATAAAAATGGCACGATATCACCCTTTGTGCATTAACTATCATAATATGGCACGACATCACCCTTCGTGCATTAACACTCACAATATGGCACGGCAACACCCTTCGTGTATTAACATTCTCCCTTACCATAATGCAATGCATAAATAACTACAGGGAGATAGAATAACAAGTGCAAACCTTACTTCAACATTTGGTTCCATAATATCAATCTCAACTTTGAAATAAAAACTCAATTGTCACCAGAAAATCCGTAAAACATGATAAGAACGATTAATTGAACAACACTAGTATAACACGTAGCAATTAGGCATAGGAATGAGACAATATAAGAAAAACAGCGAAACATGGAAAAACAGGTAAATTGGCGGCGCATAAGTACTCGTCACTTAACATATACGCCGCTCACATGAATTTCACTTAGCAAGTAATCTAAGGTTCCTAATTCCCTCAAGTCAGGGTTAGACACAATATTTACCTCGCTCCGAAGGCCACTTAATTCTCAATCACAACATTTCCTGTGGAATTTACCTCCAAATCACTCGTATCTATTCAAAAATGACTCAATAATATCAAACATTGCTAAAGGAATCAAGTTTAATGAATAATTACCGATTTCCCAAATTTCTCCTCCAAAAAGTTGAAAATCGACCCCAGGCTCGCTTGGTCAAAACCCGAGGTTCGGACCAAAATCCATTTACCCATTCACCCCCGAGCCCGAATATGTAATTATTTTTGGAATCCGACCTCAAATTGGGGTCTAAATCCTCAAATTCCCGAAATTCCTAGTTTCTACCCTAACCCCTAATTTTACCATGCAAACTCTAGAATTTAGGTTGATAATTCATAAAAGGTAATGGGTAATTGAAAGAAAATGGTTTAAAATCACTTACAAACAATTTGGGGAAGAAATAGCTCTTGAAAAATCGCCTCTCACCGTTTGGTTTTTGAGAAAAATGAATTTTTGTCTAAAATTCCGTTTTTGGATTATGTTAAGTGCTGGCCGACAGTGTCCATCGCGTTCGCGAGAGCACTGTCGTGTTCGCGAAGGGTACTGGCTACCAAGCCTTTGCATTCGCGAGACCCAACTCACGTTCGCGATGGTTACTCCCCCATGGCTTTTGCGTTCGTGATGAAGGAACGACTGACTCCCCCTCCCCAATGCCTAACACATCGCGTTCGCGATGGGCTTGTCGCGTTCACGAAGGGTAAAGCCCCCATCGCTTTACGTTCGCGAAGAAGAAATCCCTGCCTCATCAGTTTACTCTTCGTGTTAGAAGAAATCCCTGCCTCATCAGTTTACTCTTCGCATTTGCGAGAGGACCTTCGCGAACGCGAAGAAAGATATGCCAGACACCAGAATCTGCAGAAAACCAGATTTTTCCCATGTCCAAAACATCTCGTGGCCTATCCGAAACTCACCCGAGCCCTCGGGGCTCCATCCCAAACATGCACACAAGTCCAAAAATATCATACGAACTTGCACGTGAGATTAAATCGCCAAAATAACACCTAGAACTACGAATTTAGCACCAAATCAAATGAAATTCTCAAAAACACTTTAAAATTTCTATTTTCTCAACTGGACGTCCGAATCATGTCAAATCAACTCCATTTCTCACCAAATTTCACAGACAAGTCTTAAATATCATAACGAAACTGTACCAGGCTGCGGAACCAAAATACGGACCCGATACTAACAATGCCAAATATCAATCAATTCTTAAAAAAAAATAATTTCCAAACTTTTAATTTTCATCAAAGATTAATAACTCAAGCTAGGGACCTCCGAATTCGATTCCGGGCATACGCACAGGTCCCATAATTTGATACGGACCTACCAGGACCGTCAAAGCATGGATCCGGGCCCGTTTACCAGAAATATTGACCGAAGTCAACTAAAATCAACTTTTAAGGCAAAAAGTCTTATTTTCATTAGTTTTCAACATAAAAGCTTTCCAGAAATCTTCCTGGACTGCGCACGCAAATCAAAGAGGGTAAAAATGAGGTTTATAAAGCTTAAGAGCTCAGATTCGAGTTCTAAGACATAAGATGACCTTTTGGGTCATCACATTCTTCGCCTCTAAAACAACCGTTCGTCCTCGAACGGACATAGAAAAGTACCTGGGCTGGTGAAAAGGTGGGGATATCTACTCCGTATATCGGACTCCCAAGTAGCTGCCTCAATAGGGTGACCTCTCTATTGCACTCGAACTGAAGGGTAACTTTTTGATCTCAACTGGCGAACTTGCCGGGCTAGAATTTCCACCGGCTCCTCCTTGTAAGTCAAATCTTTGTCCAACTGGACAGAGATGAAATCTAACACATAGGACGGATCGCCATTATACTTTCAAAGCATGGACACATGAAATACCGGATGAACAGCTGCTAAACTAGGTGGCAACGCAAGCCTGTAAGCCACCTCTCCCACTCTCTCCAGAATCTCAAAAGGTCTAATATACCTAGTGCTCAACTTGCCCTTCTTTCCTAACCTTATTACACCTTTCATGGGTGATACCCGAAGTAACACTCTCTCTCCGACCATGAATGCAACATCACGCATTCTATGGTCAGCATAACTCTTCTGCCTGGACAGAGCTGTGCAAAGTCAATCCTGAATAATCTTGACCTTATCCAAGGCATCCAGTACTAAGCCTGTGCCCAACAACCGAGCCTCTCCCGGCTCGAACCACCCAACTAGCGACCGATACTGCCTACCATATAATGCCTCATAGGGAGCCATCTGAATGCTCGACGGGTAGCTATTGTTGTAGGCGAACTCTACAAGGGGCAAGAACTGATCCCACGATCCTCCGAAAGCTATAACACAAGCGCGAAGCATATCCTCCAAGATATGAATAGTACGCTTGGACTGTCCGTCCGTCTAAGGATGAAATGTTGTGCTCAACTCAACCCATGTACCCAACTCATGCTGAACTGCCCTCCAAAAGTGCGAGGTAAACTGCGTACCTTGATCAGAAATGATAGACACGGGCACACCGTGAAGACGGACGATCTCACGAATATAAATCTCTGCTAACCGTTCCGAGGAATAGGTAACTGCCACAAGAATGAAGTGTGTTAACTTAGTCAGCCTGTCCACAATGAACCAAACTGTATCGAACATCCTCTGAGTCCGTGGGAGTCCAATAACAGAATCCATAGTGATACGCTTCTACTTCCACTCAGGAATCTCTAACCTCTGAAGTAAACCACCGTGTCTCTGATGCTCACACTTCACCTGCTGGCAATTTAGGCACCGAGCTACATAGGCAACTATGTCCTTCTTCATTCGCCTCCACCAATAATGCTGCCTCAAGTCCTGGTACATCTTGGCAGCACCTGGCTGAATAGAATACTGAGAACTGTGAGCCTCCTCAAGGATCAACGCACAAAGGCCATCCACATTAGGAACACAAATACGAACCTGCATCCTCAAAACTCTGTCATCTCCAACAGTAACTTGCTTGGCACCACCGTGCCACACTGTGTCTCTAAGGACAAGTAAATGAGGATCGTCATCCTGCCGATCTCTGATGCGCTCAAACAAAGAAGACCGAGCAACTGTACAAGCTAGAACACGGCTGGGCTCAGGAATATCTAACCTCACGAACTGGTTGGCCAAGGCCTAAACATCCAATGCAAGCGGTCTCTCGCCAACTGGAATATATTCAATAACCTTGCCACCCTGTGTCAATACCGCACCCAGACAATACGAGATGCGTCACAATATACTGTATAAGATCCTGAACCAATGGGTAACACCAATACCGGTGTCGTAGTCAAAGCTGTCTTGAGCTTCTGAAAGCTCGCTTCACCCTCGTCTAACCACCTGAACGGGGCACCCTTCTGGGTCAATCTGGTCAACGGGGCTTCTATGGATGAAAATCCCTCCACAAATCGACGGTAATAGCCCGCCAAACCCCGGAAACTACGGATCTCTGTAGCTGATGTGGGTATGGGCTAGTTCTGAACTGCCTCAATCTTCTTAGGATCCACTTGAATACCCTCTGCTGATACAACGTGACCCAAGAAAGTAACTGAACTCAACCAAAACTCGCATTTTGAGAACTTAACATATAACTGGCTGTCTTTCAGAGTCTGAAGAACGATGCGAAGGTGCTGCTCATGCTCCTCTAGACTGTGGGAGTAGATCAAGATATCATTAATAAACACAACCACAAAGGAATCCAAATAGGGTTTGAACACCCGGTTTATCAAGTCCATGAATGCTGCTGGGGCATTTGTCAGCCCAAATGACATCACCAGAAACGCATAATGCCCACACCGAGTACGAAAAGCTGTCTTAGGAATATCGGATGCCCTAATCCTCAACTGATGGTGGCTATATCTCAAATCAATCTTTGAAACATCTTGGCACCCTGAAGCTGATCAAATAAATCATCAATCCTCGGCAATGGATATTTGTTCTTAATGGTGATTTTGTTCAATTGCCGATAATCTATACACATCTTCATAGATCCATCTTTCTTCTTCACAATCAACACAGGTGCACCCCATGGCAAGACACCAGGTCTAATGAAGCCCTTATCAAGCAAATCTTGCAACCGCTCCTTCAATTCTTTCAACTCTGGCGGGGCCATGCGATATGGAGGAATGGAAATAGGCAGAGTGCCCAGAGCCAAATCAATATCCCTGTCGGGTGGCATCTCCGACAGGTCTACAGGAAACACCTCTGGAAACTCACGAACAACTGGTACCAAATCTATGGAAGGAACCTCCGCACTAGAATCGCGAACATAAGCCAAATAAGCTAGACACCCCTTCTCGACCATATGCCGAGCCTTCACATAAGAGATAACCTTGCTGGAAGAATGACCAAGATTCCCTCTCTACTATAATCGAGGCAACCCTTGCAAGGCTATGGTCACCATCTTGGCGTGACAATCTAATATAGCATGATAAAGTGACAGCCAATCCATACCCAGTATGACATCAAAATCAACCATGTCGAGAAGTAGAAGATCTACACGAATCTCAAGACTCCCAATGGTGACCACAAACAAACGATAAATACGATCTACCATAATAGCATCTCCTACTGGTGTGGACACATACACAAGAGCACTCAAAGAATCACGGGGCACAACCAAATAGGAAGCAAAATAGGATGACACATAGGAGTAAATAGATCCCGGATCAAATAGAACTGAAGCATCTCTACTGCAAACTGAATTAGTACTTGTGATAACAGCGTCAGATGACTCAACCTCCGGCCTAGCTGGGAAAGCATAACACCGGGGCTGGGCCCCACCACCTGAACTACATCCCTGGGACGGCCTCTAGCTGGCTGGTCTCCACCTCTAACAGCCTGACCTCCACCTCTGGCTGCCTGACCCCTGCCCCTGGCTAGATGAGCAGGTGGTGCAGCAACTGGTGCCGTAACCATGGCACGAGAACTCTGATGTTGTGAGTTGCCCGTTGCCCGAGGGCAAAATCTAGCAATGTGCCTCGGATCACCACAAGTATAAAATAACCTCGGCTGCTGTGACTGCTGACCCTGAAACTGACCCTATCGACCTGAATAACCACCCTGATAACTCTGAGTGGAGGTGCACTAATAGGAGCTGGTGGTGCACTGTAGGCTAGCTGGTCGGAATAATGCATCTGAGGGCCACGACCACCTGAGGCACCGTGGGATTCTTGGAGCGCTAAATGAAATGGCCTGAGAGGATGGCCTCTACCAAATGTACTCCTGCCTCTAGATGAGGCACCGCTGAACTCACCAAAATGACGAGGTCTCTTGTCAGATCCCTGACCTCCCGGAGTAAGAACCATTTTGACATGTCTGGCGACATTAGTAGCCGCCTGAAGAGAAATCTCATTCCTAGTCCCTTAGCCATCTGTAATTTGATAGGCTGAGCAAGTACATCAATAAACCTACTCACCCTCTCTCTCTCGGTGGGAAGCAGAAGAATAGCATGATGGGACAAATCCACAAAACGGGTCTCATACTGAGAAACAGTCATACTGCCCTGCTGGAGATGCTCAAACTGACGGCGACGCTCCTCTCTCAATGTGATAGACAGAAACTTCTCTATGAAGAGCTGAGAGAACTAGTCCCAAGTAAGAGCAGGCAGCCCAGCTGGTCTGGTCAACAAGTAATCTCTCCACCATTTGTTGGCGGAAGCAGTCATATGAAATGTAGCAAAATTGACCCCATTGGTCTCCACTATACCCATGTTTCGTAGAACCTCGTAACAGCTGTCAAGATACTCCTGGGGATCCTCTGAAGGAGCACCACTGAAGTGAATAGGAAAGAGCTTGATAAACCTGTCTAATCTCCATAAAGCCTCAGAAGACATAGCTGGCCTATCTCCGACCTGTGTCGCAATAACCGGCTGAACTAATCCGATTGGCTAAGCTACTGGAGCCTGATACTGGGGAGCTATCTGTTCTGGAGCGGGAGTGGTAGGAGTCTGGTCTGCTCCTCCAGCCTAAGAGACTGCTGGTGCCATGGGAAATGTGCCAGTCTGGGCCACACTCTCCATAAGGCCCACCAAACGGACCAAAGTGTCCTAAAGTACTGGGATAGCAATGAACCCTTCCGGGACTTGAGCTGGTCTGGTAGGAATAGTCTGGGCTGGAACCTCCTCGTCAAGATCTATTTGAGGCTCCACTGCTGGGACTACTGATCGGGCCCTAGGCTGAGCCCTGCCCCTGCCTCGGCCTCTGGCACGGCCTCGGCCTCGACCTTTGCCCCGCGTAGGAGCTACCACTGGAGGCTCTGGCTGCTGCTCAGCTGAGGAAGTGGTACGTGTTCTCGCCATCTACGAGAGAATATAAGTAGAAGAGTTCAATCAGTATTGAGAAAGAAAAATCGCACGATAGAGAAGAATAGAAGTGAAACTTGTTCCGAAATATCATAGCCTCTGGAAGATAAGCACAGACGTCTCCGTACCGATCCTCCGGACTCTACTAAGCTTGCTCGTGAATCGTGTGACATAGGCAACCTAGCCATCTGATACCAACTATCACGACTCAAAATTGTCCACCGATAGGATCGTGATGATGCCTAACATTTCACTTGCTCGGCAAGCCAACGTTACAGAATCATTAAACCAATTCCTTATTTCCATCCAGTAATTAACAATAATTAACTAAGATGAAATATAATAAGTGCGAAATATCATAAAACTGTATTAATTACTACCACCCGGATATGGAGTCACAATTCAGGAGCATTCTAGAATTTACTACAAGTAATAGTTTGAAAGAAATACAACTGTCTAAATGAAAGAAACAATAGAACAAAAAAGATAGATGGGGACTTCAAGGTTTGTGAACGCCGACAGATCTACCTTGAGTCTCCAGACAACAAACCAATAGCAAAATCTCGATCAACCTAAGCCGGTATCAAAATTTGCACAGAAAGTGCAGAGTACAGTATCAGTACAACCGACCCCATGTACTGGTAAGTGTCGAGACTAACCTCGATGAAGTAGTGACGAGGCTAAGGCAAGGCACCTACAAATTAACCTGTACAATTTAACAGTGTATATACAAATAACAGAAATAAAGAACTAAACAGGAAATATCGGGAGGGGAACATACTCAGGGGAATACAAGATAAAGAACAACAAAAGAATAATCACCGGAGCAGTCAATATACCATGACTCAACAGGAATAGTGAATACAGTAAGGAAATATGCACGGCATCACCATTCGTGCTTTTACTCTCAATCTCACCATAGAATTGATAGAAACGGCAGGGCATCACCCTTTGTGCATTAACTCTCATATCATGGAACGACATCACCCTTCCTGCATTGACACTCACAATATGGCAAGGCATCACCCTTCGTGCATTAACACTCACAATACCTTCGTGCATTAACACTCACAATATGGCACGACATCATCCTTCGTGCATTAACACTCACAATGTGGCACGGCATCACCCTTCGTGCATTAACACTCACAATATGGCACGACATCACCCTTCATGTATTAACACTCTCCCTTAACATAATGCAATGCATAAATAACTACAGGGAGATAGAATACCAAGTACAAACGTTACTTCAACATTTGGTTCCATAATATCAATCTCAACTTTGAAATAAAAACTCAATTGTCACCGGAAAATCCGTAAAACATGATAAGAACGATAAATTGAACAAGACTAGTATAACACGTATCAATTAGGCATAGGAATGAGACAATATAAGAAAAACAGATAAACATGAAAAAACAGGTAAATTGGCGGCGCATAAGTACTCGTCACCTCACATATACGCCGCTCACATGAATGTCACTTAGCAAGTAATCTAAGGTTCCTAATTCCCTCAAGTCATGGTTAGACACAACACTTACCTCACTCTGAAGGCCACTTAATTCTCAATCACGGCATTTTCTTTGGAATTCACCTCCTAATCACTCGTATCTATTCAAAAATGACTCAATAATATCAAACATTGCTAAAGGAATCAAGTTTAATGAATAATTACAGATTTCCCAAATTTCTCCTCCAAAAAGTTGAAAATCGACCCCGGGCTCGCATAGTCAAAATCCTAGGTTCGGACTAAAATCCATTTACCCATTCAACCCCGAGCCCGAATATGTAATTAGTTTTGGAATCCGACCTCAAATTGGGGTCTAAATCCTCAAATTCCCGAAATCCCTAGTTTCTACCCTAACCCCTAATTTTACCATGAAAACTCTAAAACTTAGGTTGATAATTTATAAAATATAATTGGTAATTGAAAGAAAATGGTTTAAAATCACTTACCTACAATTTGGGGGAAGAAATGGCTCTTTAAAAATCGCCTCTCACCGTTTGGTTTTTGAGAAAAATGAATTTTTGGCACAAATCCCGTTTTTGGATTCTGTTAAGTGCTGGGCGACAGTGTCCATCGCGTTCGCGAGAGCACTGTCGCGTTCGCGAAGGGTACTGGCTGCCAAGCCTTTGCGTTCGCGAGACCCAACTCACGTTCGCAATGGTTACTCCACCCTGGCCTTCGCGTTCGCGATGAAGGAACAACTGACTCCCCCTCCCCAATGCTTAACACTTCGCGTTCGCGATGGGCTTGTCGCGTTCACGAAGGGTAACTCCCCTATCGCTTCGCGTTCGCGACCAAGCCTTGCTCGCGCGATCAAATCGCCAAAATAACCCCTAGAACTACGAATTTAACACCAAATCAAATGAAATTTTCAAGAACACTTTAAAATTTTCTATTTTCTCAACTGGACGTCCGAACCACGTCAAATCAACTCCGTTTCTCACCAAATTTCACAGCAATGTCTTAAATATCACAACAACCTTGTACTGGGCTCCGAAACTAAAATACGTACCCGATACTAACAATGCCAAATATCAATCAATTCTTAAAAATAAATAATTTTCAAACTTTTAATTTTCATCAAAAATTCATAACTCAAGCTAGGGACCTCCGAATTCGATACGGACCTACCAGGACCGTCAAAGCACGGATCTGGTCCTGTTTACCAAAAATATTGACCGAAGTCAATTAAAATTAACTTTTAAGGCAAAAATTCTAATTTCCATTAGTTTTCAACATAAAAGCTTTTCGGAAACCTTCCCTGACCGAGCACGCAAATTGAGGAGGGTAAAAATGAGATTTGTAAGGCTTAAGAGCTTAGATTCGAGTTCTAAGATATAAGATGACCTTTTGGGTCATCACATATGGTTACAATGAAGATAGTGGAGAAAAGGTTTGTGGATGGGCTTATTATTTGGATGGGCTTATTAGGGTGACAGATTAAAGGAATTTGCTTGGTATGCTTTTTTGTGTGGTGGTGGAGGCAGCTACAGTAGAGGCAGAGGATGTGGACGGAGTTCTTATGGTGGTGGCAGTAGTAGTGAGGGAAATGGTAGCGAAAATTTTTGAGGTTGAAGGAGACAAAAACACAAAATTTGAGATGCCAATTTTCCTATGCTAACTTGCTATTTGTGCTGCCATAGCAGTTTAAATGCTTAGAGTTGATTGTATAAGCAACACAATGTATATTGAAAGCAATTATTCATGTTTTCCATCAAAGTACGAAGACGAAGGTAAGTGGGGTCCATATAATCTAAGGTTAATGTAAAAAAACAAAAAGAAAAAGACTTAATTTTGAGGGTCTCACGCGCTCAAATGCTAATATAAAGCACATACTTTTCCATGTCAGCGTGAGGGCTTCACGAGGTTGCACTTCAGTGGAGAAAAAGTGTCTAATTTGTAATGGGGTCAGTGAAGGTGTTCATATGATTGTTCAGGACAACTTAAGGGTTATGTTAATTGTTTTACCAAAAGAGCTTATCACCAGGTTTTATAAATGCATCAATTATTATTGTCAATTTCAACACTTTTATCCAAACACGAACTCATTCCCATCCAACACAAATATATTTCTCATAGGAGCAACTCATATGCTATTGCTCGGGATTTCCATGATCTAAAACTTCCTCAAGTTGAAATTAATATTCAATAATAAATTTATTTTTGCCTTAGACCATATCCTAAACATCTTCTCTTGAATTAATTTCACAACACCTAAGAATACATAGCTTTTCTCAAAAACATAGAAAAGGACATGACTTCAATTTGAGTAAAAATAGCAAGTACTGTAGTAATATCAAATGAAATTATTCTGTCACTCTGAAGATTATTACCTCTTACAGTTTTTGTCCTACTCAGTGTGGAGCTGGTAGAGGCGCAAGGGAGTTCATTCGATTTCCCTTCGTCGAAAAATTATATTATACTATAAGGTTAAAATTACTTTTTAAGTTAATGTAGTAGACATTAAATTTAGTTAACATTTTTGTGTATTTTCTTTTTTATATTTTGAATTTTCCGTTTTCCTAACCTCATCACTGATCCTACTTATGCCGAGCGTGTCAGTATTAAAAATAAATTAGTATAAAATTGATTTCATACAAGTGCATGCATCCATATAAAAGCTTCTATAGAACAATTTTGATACCCATTAGACATATATAGAACACTATATCTTATTAATTTTTTTTCTTTTCTTTATTTGTTCTTATGTAAAAATTCGATCAGATATTAAGAATGATTGACCTCGTTTTCAAGTGGGGCGGGACAAATAGATTTGATTCCCCCAAGTCTCATTTAAAAGGGTATATAGATGTGTCACTCCCAATACCTTTGCAATAAACATCAATGCATGTATATAGATGTGTCACTCCCAATACCTTGTGTAGTGGCATGAAGACTTTTATTTTTCTTTTCCATTTATTTTGGGTCACTTTTCAATTTTATAGATTTGATCAACACTTCATTTATGAGATTCTTTTAATAACAGAGTCAATATATATTCCGAGGAATTATCTTTCTTTATTTTCATGTCCCGACCGGCCGATTAATTTAAATTTTGTCACGTAAAGTTCATTAAAAAAAAGTAAAAAACACGGGGACTAGAACTAATAAAAACACTTTGTTACATCGTCCGGTTATCTCCTTGTAGCAGAAGCAGAAAGATTAACTGAACCATGATTGAAATTATCGATCAGCGTTGTTCCTCACAGTACATTGGACGAATCATGTATACTGTATTCTAAACCTATTGAGCTTTTAGAGTACCGGTTATGGGTGGACACTATTTCCAACAGTCAATTAATGTGCTTGATTCAATACATTCCCCCCTAAAAGAATTGGTTAGCGGTGCAACTGTCCTTACAAATGAAAGGAGTCTTATTTGGTAGCCAAGGATGATTGATATATATATATATATATATTAATGGTACATGAGATGTACTCCATTAATGAACACTGAAATTTTTTTATTAATAACTCTCATTTCATTCCCATTAGCAGCTTCATTCATAATTTCTAAAATATTATGCATTTATAGAATTAATGAAAAATATGATTTCCAAATACCAACATTTCTACTTCAATTCCCAACATCAACCATAACCCACAACCTGTTTACGGAGCTTCTAAGTACAATAGAAGAGTAATATGAAAATGCCGGCAACAAGGCCCCGGCTATACCTCAAAACACAGTACATGAGAAATAAAAGATGCATGACCCCGAAATGAAGTATGGCTCACCAAATCAGCTGAAAAGAGTGCTAGCTTCAACTCTAAATCACTACGCCGAATACCCAAACTAAACCCTTTGGCGACCTTTAACAATTACTCTAAGATGTGCTAGCTTTAATATTACCATAAAACCTCCTATCCAATATGTTTGTTCACTGGATGACGCTTCTTCTTTGTCATGTTTGAACCTTCAACCCCCATAGGTTACTATAAATAGGAACAACGAGATCCGAGATTGGGCTTGAATTTTTCAAGAATCGATCAATGTGCTGAGCAGGGCATTTCAGGATGTTATATTCTAAGAGACATGGAGGTTACTACCAATAGTGCTGACATGGATAATCATTATGATGACATCATTGATTTGACAAATAAGGCATAGAGTTTCCTAGTATGCAATGATAATGTGGGGACTATGTTCGTAATTCTGAGATTTAAAAGAAATAAGTCATGAAAAGGACAACAACAATTATTTCATTTCATATGTGCCTTGTTCGGCAATAGTAGACTTCAAAGTGAGATAGCCAAGTACGTGACACTAGTCGCCTCTTGGAATGTAGGAAAAATTCATTTAACTCGAAATGAGAATATTCTAACACTCTAAATGTGATATGGGTTTCAAGATACACGAAGTTGCATTACGCTCTTAACAATATTTGACATAAGAAATCTATGCCACAAACCCAATGAGGATGAAAAAGAAGTTGAACATTTGGGAGATTATTATCGTTTTGACAGCTTAACCCATTTCCGATAGTTGATCCTATAAAAGAGAACTAGAGATGCGACAAACATATCAATATACTCATGATATGTGCCAAAATCTGGAAGCATCTAATTTTAGCCTTTCACGAGTGAAACCACATAGCTGGGACATCTAAATATTTCGGATGAAATCATGTATTGGTTAGAGAAAATGAACATTTTTCTATGAGATAGACATGTTTTTGCCATAATAACTATCAAGTTGCAATACAAGGCCACTTCATGGGCAACTACAATACTAGGAACAAAGTGAGTTATTCACTGAGGCATGATCTAGGTGGACATGAAAGTCATACTGAGATGGGAGAACAAAAAGATCTTTCCGCGACGGTTGTGAAAATCTCAAATTTCCTAGAAACTTTATGCAGAGAAGTGACCCCTTTTAATTTACATGTACACATGTGATAGGTGTTGAGATATGCTCTCACGTTATTAGATAGTGGAAAGGTTCCATGATATTACTCACAAAGGAATAAAATGATTGTTCCAATCATAGGAGCCACATACACCGGAGAGAAACAGAGTGGTTCAAGAAGGATCTCAACGCTAGGCTGCTTTACATTGGATTTGACACCACATAAGTAAACATTATGATGGTGCATGCATAGGCACAATTGAGCATATGTTATCCATTCGATTCAAAAGGTTCTGTCAGAAATTCATTAGGTATAGTCTCTTGTTGAGAATTTAGGAAATCAAGTGGGAAGTATTACTTCTAGAGTTCTAACTCAATTCAAGGACATAATTATATAGTTCAATTCCACAAGAGGTTATAAATAAGATAATTTGTGATAGAGTGGATTCACGAATATTGCGGCTCGTTCAAAGAATAGATACTGAGAATGACTCATAAATTTGTTCCGGTTCTATTCCAACTTCTATAGTAACATAAGGAGTGACACATCACAAAGTGAAACCGGGATCAATAAGAGCATACACATCATGAGATTGGACAGTCAATATACCTGTAACCACATCTGGAGAGGCCTCAAACTTTTGACGCCTCCTCATAGCATAAAACCTGTTGGGCCCTACCGAGCTCTGAATAACACCCCTAGCTGCTCCACGCCCTGCGGGCGGTATAGTGCCTCTAGCTGGAGGAGGCGCTATAGATGTAGTAGCTACAGAACTGGATGGTTGTGTTGCACCCCCGCCCATGCTCTGGCGAGACGAATGACAATCTCTCTGAATGTGACCCCTCATACCGCACTTGTAACATACATAGGTACTATAGTGAAATACTCCTGGATGACATCTCCCACATTTCACACAATGAGGATGAGGTCCGCTAAACTCACTCGTCCCACTGACCTGATGATTACCCTTTTTGCATATATTATAAGCATCCCCCTTATCCTTCCTCCAAGATTCTAATGCGGGAGTAACAATTCCAGCACCAGATTGTTGTGTGGGCCTTTGGAATTGCCCAAAGCTACCACCTCTAACGTGTTGCTGAGCATACTCACAAGACGACGCCAAATGTTCCTTCCCGCATGTCGGACAGAACGTGATGGGTGTACCCAACCTAGGGAATATGTTCTTTTTGTGCCCCCTCTTTCCACAGCCATAACAAATTTCACGGGTCATCCAACATGTTCCCAAGTGTCACTTGCTGCAAATCACACAACCCGGTTCATTAGCACCAAGAACCCTCTTTTGTTTCTTAGATTCTCTCACCATGCGATCCGGTGGTGCGGTGACGTTGGTAGGAACATGGACATTTCCGTTAGCAAGAAGTTCTTCCAATCCCTCCACGGCTCGACGCATTCTCCCAACGAACTCTTGTGTAATCTCCCCCAGATTAAATGGCGCGGTCATTCCTTCCTCATTGTTTCGAACTCGTGGATAACTCATCTGAAAGAAAATGAGACATAACGAGGAAATTAGCTCCCTACATTGGGCTCTATCGCACGATCATGGAATATCAAAAAAGTGAGAAATTCCTAAATGTCCGAGTAGCCTCCTCATTATAGATGTGGTCGACAACACACCGATAAGAAGGAATCTACTAGACACGGCTCCGAGACATCCTAGGACACTTTAAAACCTTAGGCTCTAATACCAAGTTTGTCACGCCCCAAAACCGAGGAACTCGATCGGCGCTCGACCGAGAGAACCCGGCCGAGCAATCTTGTTAGATTACCTTCTACCCAAACTCATCCATGAATAAAGAGGAGATGTACTCCATTAATCAACACTAAAAAGATTTTATTAATAACTCTCATTTCATTCCCATTAGCAGCTTCATTCATAATTTTCAAAATATTACGCGTTTATAGAGTTAATGAAAACATGATTTTCAAATACCAATATTTCTAGTTCAATTCCCAACATCAACCACAACCCACAACCTGTCTACGAAGCCTCTAAGTACAATAGAAGAGTAATATGGAAATGCTGGCAACAAGGCCCCGACTATACCTCAAAACACAGTATATGGGAAACAAAAGATGCATGACCCCGAAATGAAGTAGGGCTCACCAAGTCAGCTGAAAAGAGTGTACTGATATCACTGATCAACGTCGCCTACTATAGAACCACATGCATCCATTAAAGATGCAGTGCCCCCGGCAAAAGGGACGTTAGTACTGTCGAATAGCACTAGTATGTATAGCTAAAGGTCCTCTTTCAAAATAGAATGCCCATATAGAAATAGCAAGTCGCAATCAACAATATCCAAATGTCCAGTTAAAACATAATAATTTTCAAAATACGAACTTCATATACAATTTTGGTTGGGAGATCATTAGCACCGATATTCCACCGTCTTTGTTAGCACGGAGTCCGATCACGCCCGATCGGCTAGGCCATCTCCCCACGGACAATGTGGTTTGACAGGTGATGCGAAAGAAAGTTGTTACCAAGAGTAGTGCCACTATGTGCACAACATGGAGTCTGATCTCCACCCGATCAGCTAGACCGTCTTCCCACATATGTCGTGTGGGTTGACTTTTTCATTCCACAATTATTACCAGTTCATCCCAATTAAGGGAAATAATATCACAATTTCATCCCAAATAAGGGGAATAACAACAATCCACCCCTACACCAGCACGTGTAGTTTTAGGTGTGGGCTTTATAACCCACCCTTCCTCGGTTTTACTAATGATGCTCCCAAAAATATTTTATTTTTTTTATTTTCACACAGAGATAAGATAGTTACAATTGTACTCACCTCAACATCTTTCACATTGTATAAATTCTCATTAATATTTCTAGTCATTCATAACGACAATATTTTCTTGGCTCATTTGGCCATTCACAAGATTCTTTATTCCCGGCGCGATGGCCGTATTTCGTATTCCACACTTTCACCTCATTAAATTTCAAAGATCACCATCAATATCAATATATAGAAAATTTCAGAAATCATATACTTCAAATCCATTTGAAATGGGAACTTCAAACACAAATGGTTTCTTCCCAAAGAATGAGGCATACCAACCAACAGTAGAAACACACATGAAAAATCATAAACAATCAATACACTATTTACTCTTGCAATACTCTTCCCCAAAAAAGACAATACACAATTGCAACACATGAGTATATAGAACTCGAATCATACTAGATATACTCACAAAGCATATCATTAGTTAAAACAGCCACTAATGGGCATGAATTGAGTACAAAAGCTCTTAAACAAATTCTATTTTCCAAATCACTTTTAACACCGTTGAGTCGAGGCTCATTTCAAATTCTTTATCTCATTCTATCAAATCATTTGCACTACTAGCCACAGTCATAACTTAAATTCCTGGCACGTTGGCCACACTCTATATCCCCAATTCACTTATTTCACTTCCAACCATCTTTATAGTTTATCAACAATAAAGTATTTCCAAATCAAGACTTTAGGTACACACATGAGCAACTAATAGTCTTAAGAATATTGAGATTGTCTCACACAATTTGGCATACTATCTTTCTTTGAAATGCGACTCAAAGCCATAACATTTTAATACGCAACCCATACTTTGAAACTTAAGGGAACATTATGGAATTCAATTCCAAGAGAGAAAGTTTAGCCAACATACCTCGCTTTGAGCTTTCCTTAAATTACTACAACGTTCCGAAAATTCTAGCAATCCCAATCTATTTGAGACATAACAAAATTGAACACAAATTAGGAAGATATTCGTGGTTTCAGCTCATTTGAGCATTTTATCAAATACCTAGCAGGCATGAATCTCTACATCTCTTAACCATAAAATTACTTCATCCAACTACTACTATTTACCAACAATTTATCCCACCATCATTCTTAAACAATTCTTAACATCTAACATCACATACATGACCATCCATCCACACCCAACCAACAAAATTCCATCAAATAATCACCTTTCCATCTCTACAATGGTTATGTATTTAAATTGGGAACTTATGGCTTCCAATCACCATACACTAAGTTATAACACATATTCCATACAGAAATAATTCCCATATATTAGTTAGAGATGGTAGACATACCTCTTGTAGTGAGACTCATGAAAATCCCAACTTGTAGTGTTCTTGACCAATTTGGAGATTTAAATGGAAATCTATGGATCTTCAAGATTAATCCTTGTTAATACAAGTATTTAGGAGTAGTAATCAACTCAAAATTACTCCAAACACATTACCTTGGTTCATGGGAGGGAGGTGTTGGGCGGATTCCCCTTTCTATACAAGCCCTAGCTCAACTTGGGGGTATTTAATATGTTCCTACATGTGCGGCCACGGATTTGGCCGCGCACCTGTGGTAGAAACTCTCAAATATGCACGGCCGCGCATTGGCCGTGCATCTGGCCGCGCATATGACACATGTCAAGTAAAATGGCCATACCTTTCTGTATACATATCCAAATGACAAACAGTTTGATGCGTTGAAACTAGATTCAAATGGATTTAATTTAATAGGTAGATCACCACCTAACTCATTATATTGAAATTGGGTCTTGTGCCAATTGAAACATCTTTTCCACTTAATGTGTCCAACTTATTCCACACAAGTTCTTGCCATTCCCAAAACTCTTTAGTATGTTCCAACACACCTTAAACATATATTATAAATTCAACATGGTGTGGCTCTATCCCATAGGTCTCCTTTAATACTCAAATACGTTATTCTCAATTACTGTTGGTGCACTTTATAAACTTAAATCATTAGGAAATGTTTTACGGGACCTTACAATTTGGATCTTCAACTTTGACCTTCAAAGATTCCACCAAATCGGCTAAACTAAAAATAGCCAACGGATGCATAATATATGTATAATTCATGCATAGTATGTATATAACAGTGTATAATCAATTTTTAGTCTACGTGTACCAGCTAAAAAATAATAAACAGTGAATTTAGCCGACAATTTGTATAAAACAAACCTTAGAATAAATCAGCCAACCCCGTTGGATTGAGTAATATGAATGAAAAACTCCAAAAAGTATAAAATTCCAAATAATTTCAATAACACATTGAAAATATTTCAAATAGAGAATCTTACAATTTAAATATCCATCTCTTGCACTGATCATTTGTTTACCCGAAAAACGGATAGAGTTGAATTTGTACATAGTTCTAAGGATATGTGGTATAGCTTGATACAAATCATAGGGATAAATAGAAATATTAAATATGGATTGCAAAGAATGCAAAATAAACAAGGTTGGAAAGAAGATGATTTTTAGGGCTAAGCACAATGAGTCAATTAATAAAGCCTAAAAGAATAATCCTTGGATCTAGGAGAATATGGTACTTGAATTACAATGTAAGCCAAAAACTGATGTCTACATAAATGTAGCCATCCTCTTTATAGTGGAGGATCCTACTTTAGATATAATTGAAAATATATAGTGGAGAACCCATGATAAATCAGCTTTTCCATAATTTTCGCCGCGATTCTCTCCCTTAGTGTGTTCGCAACGGTTCTTGTCTGTTAGCTCGTCGGCCTCGGTGCTGGTCGGTATTGCTTCTAGAACTCGATGTGGACTCGGGATCAGGTGATTATCCTGGTTGGCCTCTACCCCTTACGCTCGAAATCATCTCATCATAGTTCATTTCAGACCCGAGCTCGATAATGACTTCGAACTCGATGTTCGATCTATACCCGAAATCTGAAGCTTGTTTGTACCACCTTTGGAACCCATCTCGATATCACAAAATCTTTCTTTGATCTATTATATTTCGACCCCGATCAATCGCGCGAAGGCCTAAATCTATTTCGATCATATATATCATTTAATCTAAACTCTACACAATAACCTCAACTTGCGACATGGTGATAAATCATATTTTGAAGAGAAGTCATTTGACATTATTCCTTAATTTATTCATTTCACATTGACTCAATTTCTGAAATAGACGAGCACCGTAAATATGAATTTTTAGTGGCACATCAATGATGAAAATGGACAAAATGAGATATGTTTTTAATCTTTTTTCTACTAATGTGATGCCCGTGATAGAGGGTGGGTCGATTAGAATGGGGTCAAGTTTTTAAGCTGGCAACTTTTTGAATATGTCACTTTATGGTACGTCCACTTTTGAACTCGATGATGGCGTAGCCCGAAAAATAAATTCGTAAGATCTGTTGGATCAAACAAGACATACGTGCCATGAGCTTGTATTGTGACAAATATCCCCGAGCATGACACTCCCCTTAATATGTACTATATAGGGTAAAATTGGCATATATTAAATGATTGAATGATAGAGCGACACGTGGAACCGGAGACAGATGACAGAGAAATCGAGTGAGAACCAAGACCAGGAACAGCAATTGCAGTTGTCACCGGCTTAATCCCGAGGGAAAGCAGGACCAGGTCATGATGGAACTAAAGCAGGCATTATCATGTGCTTCCAACAATGCAAATGGAAGAGGCCCAGTTCCTCCCAGTGCTCCTGCAAATCAAACAGCTCAATGAGTTGATAATAATAGCCTGAGAGGTGAGGTCGGCTTCGACGGAGCAGGGGGAACCGGTAGCGGATCCGGTATTGACAACAATAATGATCCCTTCAAAACCAAACTCATGAGATTCGTGAGGGGAATGAACAAGCGGATGGATCAGACCACAAAGAAGTTTCACACCCGAATGGATTAAATTCCGAGCGCCCCACCAATTTTGAAGGGCCCAGATTCGAAGAAGTACACTGAGTTACCGTTTAAGCCGAGCGCAACATCAGAATTGACTCTGAAATGGTTCAAGATACCGGACATACCAAAGTGCGATGGGACTTCAGATCCTTAGGAGCACATCACAACTTATACAACTGCGTTGAAAGGAAATGACTTGGCTCATCATGAGATTGAGCCGGTTCTGCTGAAAAACTACGGAGAAACCCTCACGAAAGGGGCCCTGACATGGTATTCTCATTTACCCGAGCATTTTATAGATTCTTTTAAAATTCTCGTATATTCATTCATAAAGGCACATGCCAAGGCTAGAAAGGTCCAAGACCGGAGGCAGACATATTCAAGATCGCACAGGGTGAGTTCGAATTCCTGCGGGAGTTTGTGATCAGATTCCAGAAAGAAAGGATGTTGTTACTAGCTGTACCTGACGAATGGGCAGCTGACGCATTCACTAAGGGGTTTGAACCAGAGGAACTCCGATGCCTCCCAGAAATTGAAGAAAAGCCTGCTTGAGTTCAAAGCGACCACATCGGCGGATGTCCATAACCATTATGAATCAAAGATAAGGATAGAAGATGATGAGCTCGGGTTCCCGACATCAACCAAGGGACGGACCGAGACAAGAACCGGGATAAGTTCAAGGATGACATGCTAGACTTTTTATTCTTCTATCACTACTAAAAATGTGAATTTACGAACGGGCATCACCTCGAAAATTGGCTCGTCGGAAAGGCATTTCTGAACGGGCATCCCCTCGGAATGTCTGCCAGAAATGTTTCCGACGATATCTGTTTTGTATCTTTTTGGTAGTGTTCAATTGAATTTACAAAGAGAGAAGAAAGAGATAGAAGAGAGGTATAGCATATTGAAAGGAGTCTTATTTGGCAGCCAAGTATGACTTGCCTACATCATTTTGGAAATCTCATTAATAGAATTTAGACCCCATATATATATTGAAGGTACGGTCCTTTCTTTCTTGGTTTCAGGCAGGTCACTATGGCTAACTTGATAATTTCTTCTCTTTCATGCAATGCCTTCTCTTCTTCCATTGTCTATGGTAAATGCAGTACAGCGAGGGAGGTTTGGGCGGTGGGGGGAGAGGATTTAAAATTTATAGAAGATCTTATTTAATAGCCAAGGATGACTTCTTCTTTTTTTTAGGCTAAAAGATAATATAATATTTATGTATCATTACAAAAGTAACGCTATTACTAGTGCTATGATCATCTAAAATATATAGTACATTATCAGAAGTTCTAACAAAAGAAGTTCCTATTTTTTCTGCTTTTACAGACATAGCAAAAGCAAATAACGGAGGAACAGCTAAATAATTAAATAGAATAGACTGACTCCTTAATTTGCTAGCAGATGTTCCACTTGGTTTTGTTCCTTCCCGAATCATGTAATTATTCATGTTATCTTAGACCGTGTGTGCGTAGGTTGTGAGAAATAAACGGGTTTCTGATTTGATAGGAGATACGCATATTCATGAATTCTTACATGCAACAATCATGCATATCATCCTCGTATGCTAATCGATACATTTTACGTATAGTTGGGACTTATTAATAGGTTTGTTGGCTCAAGTGAAGTTTGTTTTGATAATTGACAAAGGAACTCAAGCATGAACCAGGTCCACACACAGTGTACACAGACACGGGTATCAGAGCGGCTTCTCCTTGAAGAGGCTTACACCTTAGGAGAAGATCAACATGATTGCACCACCTGAAAATCGGGAAGGGCAATCCACTGCTAGGCCACCACTCTTTAATGGGCAATACTTCTCTTGGTGGAAAAACAGGATGAAAGATCACATTATAGGAGAGGACTATGAGCTATGGGACATTGTTACCGATGGTCCACTGACTACCTTGAAGAAAAATGTTGAAGGAGTAAATGGGCCAAAGACAAGAACGGATTGCACTGCTGAGGACTTGAAGAAATAGGAGAAGAATGTTAAAGCCAAGAAATGGCTTGTTTGTGAACTTGGTCCAGATGAATAAAGCAGAATCCAAAGTTTTACCACTGTTAAGAAAATTTGGGACATATTGCAAGTGGCTCATGAAGGAACACCTCAGGTGAAGAGATCTAGAGGAATCCTACTGTATTCTTAAAATGTGAAATTTGCTATGAAGGAAGGAGAAACTATTCAAGAGATGTACACAAGGTTCACTACACTGACACATGAGCTAAAGTCTCTTGGAAGGATTATTCCTGGAGAAGATAGAGTCGAGAAGATACTGACTAGGGTTTTGCCTATAACTTGGAAGAGAAAAATCACTGCCATTCAGGAATAAAATAATATTTCCACTCTCCCACTGGATGAATTAATTAAAAATCTTACTGCCTATGAAACAATGAAAAGGAACAGTTGTCTAAAGAATGTCTGATTTTGAAGGCTAAGTGCAAACACCTGGAGCTTAGGGTTAGTGAAATAGTAAGTGAAAATACTGTGTTGAAGAAGTAGGTTCATGTACTTGACTCAACTGTCCTAGAGCTTAGATCTGAAAATCTAAAACTGAAATTAGGAACAGGTAAAAAAGCAGTTGATCACACATAACTCACTTTAGAAGAAAATATAGGGAAACTAAAAGATGAGTTATATAAAAGGGATGAGCAGGTATGAATCCTAAAGGAGGATCTAAGCAAGGTCAAGCATGAGCTAGACATAACTTGTAAATGGAACAATTCATCCGATGTACTTCATTGCTACAAGAACACCATAGTAACAACAGGAGAGGACTCGGCTTTAGGAACGTGGCACCTAAGTGGGATCCCAAAAACAAGCACTTCACACTTCCTGAGAACAAGATTTGCACACACTGTGGTAAAATAGGTCACTATAAAAGTGAATGCACCACAAAATAAAAGGCAAGTCAAACAAAGAATTTGTTCAAGGGAAGAATATGCTACCAAGTTGGGCTAAAAAGAGTTTGATTCATCCTTTTGCCTATAGAAAGGGACCCAAACTAGTTTGGGTTCCTAAGACTAACTCGTGATTTTCTTTTGAAGGTCCAAGTGAAGGGGAACAACCAATTATGGTACACGAATAATGGCTGCTCAAAGCACATGACATGAAGCAAGAACCAGTTCCTTTCACTTGAGGACCTTAAAAGAGGTAATGTCTCCTTTGGAAATAGGAAGAAAGGTAAGATCATTGTGTTGGAAAAGTAGGTAAGACTTACTCTCACTCTATTGAGCACGTCTACTTGATAGATAGACTGAAATACAGTCTAATAAGTGTATTATAATTGTGTGATAGAGTTAACATGATAGCATTCACCTCTACAAAATGATTTATAATTAATCTTACCACTGACAAGATAGTTTTGCAGGGAAAAACAGTGAGCAACATATATGTTGTAGATCTGTCCACATTTTTAGATAATGAACTCACTTGCTTAAGTGTGTTGGAATGATCTCCTCCTTTGGCACAAGAGGCTTGGACATGCCTTTCTAAGTCAACTCAACAAACTAGTCTCCAAGGACTTGGTGGTAGGGTTTCCTAACATTAAGTTCAATGAAGATAAAGTTTGTGAGGCCTGTGCAAGGGGGAAGCAGGTAAGATCCTTTTTCAAAAGCAAGAAAGCGGTAAGCACCACCAGGACGATGGAACTGGTCAATATGGATCTTTGTGGACCAATGAGAACATTGAGCAGAGGTAGTAAGAGATATGTGATGGTGCTTCTTGATGATTTCTCTAAGTTTACTTGGACATTGTTTTTAACATCTAAAGATGAAGCATTTGACATTTTTACTTATTTTGTTAAAAAAACTCAGAAACAACTTGTTAGTCAACTTGCATCAATTAGGTCTGATCATGGTACTGAATTTGAGAATGCTAAATTTGCTGAATTTTGTGTTGAACATGGCATAAATCATAATTTTTCTTCTCCTAGGACTCCACAACAAAATAGAATAGTTGAAAGAAAGAAAAGGATATTGGAAGAAATGGATAGGACTATTCTTCTTTCTAGTAAACTGCCCCATAGTTCCTGGGCAGAAGCTGTGAACACTGCATGTTACATCATAATAGGTGCATGACTAGACCTATTGTTGAGAAGACTCCCTATGAGTTACTTAAAGGAAAAAGCCAAACATATCCCTTCTTAGGGCATTTGGATGCAAATGCTTTGTGAACATTAATGGTAAAGACTCCCTAAGTAACTTCGATCCAAGAAGTGATGAGGGAGTATTCTTGGGATATTCTTCATAAAGTAAAGCTTATAAGATTTATAACAAAAGAAATATGTGTTCAGAAGAAAGTGTACATGTGATTTTTTGATGAAACTAACATTCTTTCTAAGAGGCAGGAACAAGATGATGAAGCAATTGGGCTGGTAAGAAACTCAAATGAAACCACAGCTCAGACTGAAGCTGCATCAGAGGAAGGAACAGGTGATAGAATTGGTCCTTCCACCTAGGGCAACTTGATAGGGGGACTGAATAAAGAGAAACTGATCCTCAAACCTTGAGGGAACCTGTCTATAAACTTGTTCCTCAGCAACACAACATTGAAGAAACATCTTAAGGGAATCCATTTGGTTGTGAAACCTTACAAGTATCAAAGTTCTCATCCCATAGAGAATATAATTATTGATCCAACCTCTAGAATCAAAATCAGATCCTCTTTGAAGAATCTTTGTGCTTTTGATGCATTTTTCTCTCTTATTGAACCTAAAACCTTTACTGAGGCTCTGCAAGATGCAGAATGGGTGAGTGCAATGCAATATGAACTCAATCAATTTGAGAGAATTCAAGTTTGGCATCTGGTACCAAGACCCATGTACAGATCAGTAATTGGCACAAAATGGGTCTTTAGAAACAAACATGATGAAGATGGAATAGTTACAAGAAACAAGACAAGATTGGTGGTTCAAAGATATAGTCAAGAGGAGGGCATAGACTATGATGAGACCTTTTCTCCAGTTGCAAGATTGGAAGCAATTCGACTCCTTATAGCCTTTACTGCTTACATGGAATTCACTCTCCATCAGATGGATATCAAGAGTGCATTCCTGAATGGCTGTCTAAAAGAAGAAGTGTTTGCCAAGCAACCTCCTGGTTTTAAAAGCAAGGAATGTCCTGATCATGTGTACACACTTGACAAGGCACTTTATGGGCTCAAGCAGGCTCCAAGAGCATGGTATGAAAGATTATCAAAATTCTTGCTTGAGCATGGCTACAAGAGAGGTAAAATTGACAATACTTTATTCTTGAAAGACAAAGGTGAAGATCTCTTGGTAGTTCAGATATATGTTGATGATATAATCTTTGGAGCAACTACTAATAAGTTAAGTAAAGAATTTGCTAAACTAACAAGGAGTGAATTTGACATGAGTATGATGGGTGAGCTTAATTTCTTTTTAGGCTTACAAATTAAACAAAATTCAATTGGAACTATGATCCATCAACAAAAGTAAGTAAAAGAGTTGCTTAAAGGTTTAAAATGGAAGATTCCAAAGAAATTAATACTCATACAGAAACAACCACAAAATTGGATGTAGATGAACCTGGTTCATCTGTTGATCAGAAGTTGTATAGGGGAATAATTGGATCTTTGTTATATCTCACTGCTAGCAGACTTGACATTGTTTTTAGTGTAGGCCTTTGTGCTAGATTTCAGGCAAATTCAAAGGAGTCTCACTTGACTACTGTCAAGAGGATCTTGAGATACCTAAAAGCCACCACTGACCTTTGTCTATGGTATCCAAAAGGTAGTAATTTCAACTTAGTGGGATATGCTGATACTGATTATGCAGGTTTTCTTGTGGAAAGAAAGAGCACCTCAGGTATGGCACACTTGCTTGGCTCATGTTATGTATCTTGGGATACCAAAAATCAAAATTCGGTGGCTTTATCTATTGCTGAAGCTAAGTATGTTGCTGCTGCCTCATGTTGTGCTCAATTGTTGTGGATCAAACAATAATGAATGGACTTTGGGATTGATGTATGTTGTATCCCCATCTTTTGTGATAACACTAGTGTAATTAGTATGACCAAGAACTCGGTTCATCACAAAAGAACTAAGCACATAAATGTTAAGCATCACCTTTTGAGGGAAAACTATGAAAAGGGTTTGATCATTGTAAAATTCTGTGCTATTAATAAGCAAATAGCTGACATCTTCATAAAATCTCTAAGTAGAGATAACTTTTAAAGGAACATGTTAGATTTAGGGATGATTAAGATCACCTAAAAAGAACCAGTTCTAACTCATAAATGTTGGTTAGGAAATGTTTGAATTTTTGTACATAATTAGATTTGATTTTGCTCAGCCTTATACTTTCATCAGTATACTCTTGTGCCATGTGCTAAAATATCTCATTAATCTCTAATGATATTATCTTTATTTTCCTAGAAAATTCACTCTTACACAAGAGATTTCTCAATGAAGAACCTGGTTCATCAAAATTACATGGTACGTACTCTTCACCCTGCATATTTTGAAATTATTATATTTGGATTATGATCAAAATGAGAGTCCCATTTAATCCTAACCTCCTTGAGATTATACGAAATGAGCCAGTTTCATCCAAATAGAGTCCCAAAAATGCAATAAGTGCCTAGATTCTAGGGAGAGTCCTCAATGTCTTTTCAAACTGACTCCCGATTTGATTAGACTCCTGAACTTCTGAAAACGATGTCTTTACCCAATCAAAGTATCTCTCTTTAAATTTATTTGGCCTAAGTCATTTCTTCACTTCTAATTAACAACCGCCAAAAAATTCCCTCTAATCTTCTCTCATCTTCCAAACACACATATCTTCTCTTATCCTCTAAACATCAATGGCTAACACTTCTGAAAATCCCTCATCACCACCCAAAGAATCCACACCCACTCATTCAACCACACTGTCAACCATACATATTTCTAAGAAAGGTAGATTTAAGATGATTGGTTGAAAAGTAGTTGCTGGAGGAGAACAATTCAAAAACATCAATGAGCAACTGAAGGAAAGTCAGGCAGATGAACCCCAAAAATTTGAAGATTCTTTCAAGTCTGCAACTGAGGGGAAGAAATTGTTTCGTCTGAAACAGAGCAGGTAACATCTGGTCCAAATATATTTGTGTTTGTAAAAGCCATGGATGGGGTTGAAACAATTGAGACTAGGAAATTGGGTGGTAAAAATAAAAGAATAAATCAAAAGAGAGTGAGGGTGCTCAAGACGATGTGATGGGAATGGGAAAAGGAGTGGCTGAATCTTCACCCACTCCTGTTGGCTCGACTGAAGAAACATATGGTAGTATGGAGTGAGGAATCTGCTGGAGAAGAAGAAACTATGAGTGAAAAATGGGGAAGCGGGTCTGGAGAAGCTGCTGAGGGGTTGGTTAGATTAGGGAATAATATTCAAGAACTTGTTCCATCTGTGCAGGAACCCCTCGAGCACCTACTGAGAAAGGTGTCTGACAGTTACAATCCAAAAACGAAAAAGAGTTCAGGAATTAAAGTCCCCGATATTGCTAGGGAAAACAAGAAGAGAAAGGTTGCCTTTTCTATCCCTGTAGAGACTCCTCCTACAAGAGGAAAAGCTATAAGGAGTCAGAAGAAGCAGACTGAGGCTGAACTGGAAAAGGCCCTAGAATAAAGTAAGAGAAAAGTTGATGCAAAGGGAAAGAAGAGGGTGGTTGAGCCTATTGAGGCGGTTGAAATTGAGGAGATGGACCTGGTTCTTTGTGATGAATAGGAGGCAGAAGAAATGTTTGTTGTGACTCATAAGGCAAAGAAAATCAAGAGTTCCACAAAGAAGTTTGTTTCAAAGCCAAAGTCTGTAGAGCCCTCTACCTTGGCTAGAAGAATTAGGTCTGCCTTGAAGTCTAGAAATGTGAAAATGGTGGAAGAAAAAGAAAGTGAAGAGCAAGAAGAATTTGATGCAGAGAAGGACAAGATGGTTATATTTGGGAAAAGACTCATCTTCAAAGGTAAACTCCTCAGGGACTTGGAAGAGGAGGCATGATAATGGTGCCGGAAAAGTTACAACTGCAGGGTTGGAATGACATGGTCCTTTAAATGGATGGAAAGCTTGCCAGAACTGAGATTGTGGAGTTCATAGCAAATTGTGAGATAAAAAATGGCAGTGTCACCAGTGTGGTGAAGGGGGTGATAGTGAGTTTCGATGACAAGGAATTGGGAGAGATCTTAGGTGTACATACTAAAGGGTACAATGGTTATAAGAAACTCAAATGGCCAAGTCTAGAGAATCTCCCTACCTCCCTTGCCATTACAAGGAAGTTTGGTGATAATGAAGAAGAGCTTCAGCCTAAGTCTATATACAAAAGTGAGATGAAACCACCCCACAAAGTGTTGTTCGAATTTGTTAACAAAGTTGTGCTGACTAGGCAGGAAAGGAGGCACATTACCATATTCATGGACCTGGTCCTTATAGAATGCCTGGATAGTGGAAGGTGAATAAATTGGCTTGGATATATCATCCATCTTCTTAATAGGGTTCTGACTGGCACTAAAACTCATGTCATACCCTATGGTTTCATTCTCACGGCTGTACTTGCACACTTCAAGGTACCCATCAAGAAATGGGAAGTTGGTACAAGCAAGGATCACTTTAGGGCAAACACTTTGACTGCATGTGACTATGAAGTCCACACCACTCCCTAAGAACCCGGTTCATCCAAAAAGGTACCTGCTAATAGCAAAGTGCGAGCCTTGGTGCAAAAAAGTGGGGTTGAGGATGCTTAAATTGAGCGACTGAAGAAGAGGCTGGCTGAAGTAGAAACTGAGAGGGATGCTCTCAGGGCTGAACTTGCATAGGACAAGGAGAAGAATGATGGCATTCTTCATGATTGCTGAAGCTACTTCATGGCAGAAATCAAGAACCTGGTCCTTCCCAGCCTTGAAACCTTTCTAGCCTAGTTAGACAAGCCGGTGACCCGGATGAGATTTCTATTTGTTCTTTTTGCTCATGATCCAATGTTTTTATTTCTCTTTATGCTTTGTGGATGACTAGTATCAATGATAATCAACTGATTTTGTACTCTAACTATTTGTTGATGCTTCTTATATGGCTAATATCATTAGATTGAAAATTGATGCTTGATTCCATGATTGCATTTGATGTAGCTCCAGTGGCTATGAATAATTTCTATTAAGATCTGATTATCTAACATAATTATGCAATTTTTCGATGATGCAAAAAAGGGGGAGATAGGTCATACTTCTTACTTTGGACTGTGATGTTTATAATCTAATAAACCTGGTCCTTGATGATTTGTGACTTTAAAATGGAATGTGTTCTAACATTGTGTTGATATTGAGATGAGTTGACACAGGGCCTATGCTTATGAAAAGCACAGAGTTTATCGTCATCAAGATGGGGGAATTTGATAGCCCAAGTGAAGTTTGTTTTGATGATTGACAAAGAAACTTAAGCATGAACCATGTCCATACACAATGTACACAGACACGGGAGATTCAAGCATAAGGAATGTACGTGAAGGAGATAAGCTTAAGTTGTTATATCTAATATCTTCTGATCGAAAATATTGCATAAATGATAAGGAGAAGGACTCCTTACTTGAAGAGAAATTCATCCAAGATAAGGGAAGAGTTAAAAGTTGAAAATAACTAGAACTCTTTTACCAAGGAAGAGTATAACATTGGAACTCTAGTTATTTCCCATTCTACTAACTCTATATGTAACGACCCGATCGGTAGTTTTTCTTTCTAGATCCTTGTTCCCCTAAATAAGACTCCTCGTATGTGCTTTTACTATTTTATGACTTGCGGGGACAGTTAGTTTGGGATTTGGAAGGGTTTGGATTGAAATCGGAACACTTAGTTCATTAAAAATTGGCTTTAAAGGGATAAGTTTGACTTGGGTCAACATTTCTAGTAAACGATCTCAGAACCATGATTTGATGGTTCCAATAGGTTTGTATGATGATTTTAGACTTGGGCATATGTTCGAATAGGATTTCGGATGAATCGGGAACGTTTTGACGCATAAAGTCCAAAGTTGGCGTAATGAAGGTTTTAAAGTTCTTTAAATTTAGTTTGGAGTAGGTTTTGGTGTTATAGAGGTCCTTTGGGATTCCGATCCTGGGAATAGTTCCGTATGGTGATTTAATACTTGCACGCAAAATTTGGTGTCATAAGTTGGAAGAATTTGAAGTTCATAAGTTGATTTTGTTGGTTTTGGGTTGCGATTCTCAGTTTTAATGTTGTTTTCCGCATTTCGAGAGTGTGAGTGAGTCCGTTTTATGTCTACAAACTTGTTGGTATGTTTGGACGAGGCCTTGAGGGCCTCGGATGCTACTCGGGCATTGCACGGATCGAGTTAGAACTCAAAAGGGGGTTGTTGGTCCACCAGTTCTGGTGTGCCCGCACCTGCGAGCTTTTTGTCGCAGATGTGAGCTCTTGGTCGCAGAAGCGGCTTTGGGCATTTTTCCAATTGTCCGTAGTAGAGGATAAGCATGCGTAGAAGTGGCCACGCTTCTGCGATAAAAGGGCCGCAGGTGCGAGAAGGCCGCAGATGCGCTCCACCCTCCGCAGAAACGGGACCGTAGAAGCGGTAACACATCTGTAGAAGCGGATCTAGCCATCCTGGGCTAGAACCACACCTACGATGGCGTTTCTGCATATGCGGCCCCAGGTCCACAGAAGCGGAAATGCTGGAGGCAGTGAGATCCTTTTAATACGGGACTTAGGCCATTTTTGAGTTCATATATTGCATTCCTTGGACGATTTGGATCTCTTAGAGAGAGAATTTTACCTAGCTATTGGAGGTATGTAATTTCTATCTAATGTAAGTTAAATGCATAGATTATTGGTAGATTTTAACATGAAAAATTATGAAAATTTTGGGTTTAGATGAAAAATCTATCTTTTGATAAAAATGGGATTTAGCCACGAAATTGGTTATGGGGTTGAGTGAAAATTATATATTTGAGTTTGTGAGGTTATGGGTAACAAATTTTATCAAAATGTTCCGGAATCCGGGCACGTGGGCCAGGGTGAATTTTAGGAATCTTCCAATAGGGGTTGGGTAATGACTCTAATAGTTAGAATACAAAATTTCGAACATGTATCGATTAATTTATATAATATTTGACTAGTTTTGGATTGTTCGGCACCGAGTTGAAGCTTTAGAGTGAATTTGAGGCCGAAAAGCGAGCTTTGAGACAAGGTAAGTCTCTTGTCTAAACTTGTAACAGGGAACTTACCCCATAGATGATATAAATTAATACTTGCTTCTAATTGTGGGGGCTACATACGCATGAGGTGACGAGAGTCTATGCGTAACTACTAATTATGCTTATGTCTGGGTAGTTTAGGACCCAAATCATGAAATACTTGTAATGTTCGCACCCTACTTGATAATTAAAGTGCCTAAATTATATTGGAACTTGATAAAGGAACTGTAAATGACCGAACTTTACTTACTTGAGTTTTGACTGGTTACTTGACCGTTAATAGACATTGTGCTTCTTTGTGTATTAGCCTTATAATAACTTTTAATTCGGATGTTCATAAAGTATCCTCTCTTCTTGTGGAGCAGACCGAACGCCTCAATAGTAGATAGATGCATCTATGGTTCGTGCTGCACGACCCTCGGCAGTGTACACGTTATTCTGGATCGGACCGTACGACCTCGACATAATCGTGCATAATAATATTCGGAGTTTAATTATATTTGATATTATTTCATGGCTTGAGAGGTTAAAATTATATGAGCCAGAAATTGATGTGGGATTTACCATTTTGAAAGAGTTATTTATTTTCTTGCTTGTTATTGAGTTATTATTATTATTTACACAACTCACGCTTATTTATAACTTATGTATTTCTTTATTGTTAGCCCATAGTAAGTGTCGATGTCGACTCCTCGTCACTACTTCTTCAAGGTGAGACTTGATACTTACTGGGTACATGTTGTTTATGTAGCCACGCTACACGTCTGCACTAACCGTGCAGGATCTGAGGCAGGTGCATCTTCTGGTCACACCGGCGCGCATCCCCGATACCTTGAGGCCTAGTGGTGAACTGCTTCCTGAGTCATTCTGTAGCACCTAGAGCCTTTCTTTTGTACTTATTTTTTGTCTATTTTATTTCAGACAGTAGTTAGAGTTTTGTATATTCTACTAGTGACCATACACTTGTGACACCAGGTCTTGGTACACATTCTAGTAGACTTTATGGTTTTGGAGTATTTATATATCTATGATTGCACTCAGTTGCTTTCGTTTTATTTATTTAACTTTCTACTTCTTGAATCTCTTAATAAAAGGAATTTAATTACTTGGAAACGTATTAAAAAGAGAATCATGTAGTTAGTTCACAGTTGGCTTGCCTAGAGGCATCGTTGGGCGCCATCACGGCCTATAGGAGAAATTAGATCGTGACACTATAAATTGCAGGATTTTCTCATTTTATAGGTACGCACAAACGCTGAAGTTAAACGTGAGTTTAGAGAAAAATAGCAAGGCATTTGTCAAGCAACTCTTGTGTGATTCAAGTGTGCGAACCTGAAGCTACATGAACCTGATAGATGAACCAGTTCCAAGTGTCTGTCTTTTATTCTAGTTTCATTATCGTAGGTGTTTTCAAATTGTACCTTTCCGCTTTATCTAGAGGCAATTGTATTAGGTACTTTGAGTATTCAAGTTAGAGTTAACTTGAAGTTGTCGCAACAGTTAGAGGCTGGTTGCCACAACGGGATTAGAGGTAATCCTTAGGTTTACAAAGAGTTTTATAAATGTTGTTTTTGGCTCAGTGATTTAGTGAAGTGTTGGGCAAAATCCTACTGAGTAGTAGGTCGTGATTTTTTTACTTTTTGAGCTGGGTATTTTATACGTAAAACTACTTGTGTTCTTTACTTTCTGCATTTACTATTTCTGCAACAGTAGTATAAGGAATACATAGAAGAACCAGGTCCTTCTATAATCAGTGCACTGTTGCGACCCGAAATTCCCACCTTCGGACCGTGATGGAGACTAACATTTCACTTTCCAAGCAAGCCAACGTTAGAATATTATTAACCAATTTTTAAATAATTTTTAAATTTATTAATAACAAAGAACGATTGCGGAAGTAAAGTCTGAAATATAGTGAATAATCCATAAATATAATGGTGTCTAAATACCATCCCAGAATTTGGTGTCACAAGTGCACGAGCTTTTAGAATAATACAAATAAGGGCCTGAATAAAATAAAGTTGTCTGGAAATAAACACACAGCTAAAGTAAAGTAGATGGGAACTTCAGAACTGCGGACGTCGTGCAGTTATACCTCAAGTCTCCTCTAAGTAGCTGAAATCCGAGCAAGTCTATTGTATGCCGCTGGGACCAACTCTAAAATCTTGACAAGAAGTGCAGAGTGTAGTATCAGTACAACCGACCCCATGTACTGGTAAGTACTGAGCCTAACCTCGACGAAGTAGTGACGAGGCTAAGGCGGGTCACTTATATTACTTGTACGCAATATTTGTAACAACAACAATCATAGAAATAAATCAGGTAACTCATTTATAATAATTGAAGCCAATTCAGCAGTCATAACCAATTATCATTTCCATCAATTCTGTTGCAGCGTGCAACCCGCTCTTACAACATATTCACATTAAATTCTGTTACAGCATGTAACCCGCTCTCACAATATATTCACATTCAATTCTGTTGCAGCGTGCAACCCGCTCTTACAACATATTCACATTAAATTCTGTTACAGCATGTAACCCGCTCTCACAATATATTCACATTCAATTCTGTTGCAGCGTGCAACCCGCTCTTACAACATATTCACATTAAATTCTGTTACAGCATGTAACCCGCTCTCACAATATATTCACATTCAATTCTGTTGCAGCGTGCAACCCGCTCTTACAACATATTCACATTAAATTCTGTTACAGCATGTAACCCGCTCTCACAATATATTCACATTCAATTCTGTTGCAGCGTGCAACCCGCTCTCACAATATATTCATTTTCATTCCTCTCATATAATTATTTTTAATCAAATATATATATTGACTTTTAAATAAGTCTATTGCGGTGTGTAATCGGATCCCCCAAATATTGGCTTTTAATAAGTCTGTTGTGGCGTGCAACCCGATCCTCCGATATGGACTTTTTAATAAGTCTGTTGCGACGTGCAATCCTATCCTCCAATATATCAATTTCAATCAATTCTGTTGCGGCGTGCAACCCGATCCTCCAATATATCCATTAATCAATTCTTATAGAAGAAATTTTCCCAATAAATGCGACAATTAATATAAAATTATAAGACAACAAGCATACAATAATTATGATTTAATTATGAAACAAACAATGACA